>LPNX010455858.1:15158-27637 GCA_001517045.1 Pseudotsuga menziesii | reverse complement strand
AAGCCTGCACGTTACTTATACATCATAGGTTCTAAATCACAATCTTATTAAACTAAAAATCAAAGAGGTATATTTATAAATCTGAAGTAAAGATACAAGCACAGAGTGATCCATCATGGAGCTTAAGCTTTTAAAAACTAAACAGTAGCATAATGAAATAAAAATAACTAAAAACATTTACAGCTAGGTTATTAAAATGAAACCCAGTAAGTATTTCCTTTGCTTTAAACTAGTCATTACAGCAGAAGTAATTGTGAGAAAGAAAAACCAGTTTCTCACATTATAAGTAACACTGAAGTAACACATTACACAACACAAATAAATACTTAAGAAATTATTACTTGATTCATTTTAATAACCCATAACTGCAAATGCAAGGCCGATGGCCTGTAAAGACAAAACGAAATACTGTAAAAGCAAGGCTCGCGGCCTATAGAACATTATTCCCATATTAATGACGCAAAGGCTTAAATCCTGTAAACATTGTTTACAAAACAAAAACCTACAGTAAATAAAACCAGTTTACATCCACGGCCGTAGCCGGAAAACTCTTATAGAGTTAGGGTTTTACCCTCATCAAAAACTTTAAACCTAACAGCCATCTCCTTTCTTAAATACAGACAAAGTATACAAATACAGGCTCGTCCCAGGAGCTGTATAACTTTTTACCGTAGGGATTCACCCTGGTAAAAACGATGGAGTAAGCTATAGCTAAGTGCAATAGCAAAGAACCCAAGAAATCACAGAAGTGCACGCTGTCAACATAACCAGCAAGGAGATGTGCTGTGAAAACCAGGCTTACCTGTGTAGCGTGGAGATGTATCTCTTAATGATCTCATCTGCGTCGAGAAGAGCAAACTTGCCATCAAAAGCCAGTCAATCTTTTGAAGGGCAAACCTGCCATCGAAGGGCAGTTTTTTGTTAGAAAACCCTAATAATTTATAACTGAACTAATCCTTGCTGATAAGAAATTTGTAATTGCAAACTTTTACCTGCGGTGTTGAGCAAGCGAACAGCCATGAACCAGGGTAAGAAAACCCTTTCTTCATTTGTAAAAGTGGGTTGGCAGGAAACCAAATTTCTTTTCACAAAGGGGATACGACTGATAAACCACCAGCAACTACAATGCTGTTAACTTTCGAGCCGTGAACTTCTGTACAGCAACACGAAGGAACACCACGAAGGAGCACCACGAAGGAGCAACACGAAGGAACACCACGAAGGAGCACCACGAAGGAGCATCACAAAGGAGAGCTAAAAACCAGACAGTCTCAGGACAAGAAACAACTGGAATGAACCACTAGGGTTTGGCAGAGCTCAAGCCCGCAGGCGAGGGAAAGACTGAAATGAGAAAAGGGGGCAAGTCAACTTATAATTACCCAATGCATGGCGAGGAGGCAGCCACGACAGCACATAAATTATTGCCAATGAGTGGGTCGGGTTGATAATGTTTCATATCATTGCAATGGCAAACAAAATTATGGTGTGAAGGTTCCAATATGATCACAACCTCGACCATTACCTGCGTTATACAAACAACATAATGTTAGTTTTTATTATTATAAAAACAAATGTTACAATGCAATACAATAAACTATATTATACTTATGTTAACCCTAGTTCGATGTGTTAATACTCCACGATATTATCTAAACATTGAAATGTTTGCATTGTAATGTTAAGCCTTTAACATATGATGCTTGCATTAAAACATTGAACTATAAATTGACTAGGTATTGTTAAACCTAGTTTAATAATTATAATATAAAATTTTTACTTGGAGACCTCGCTTGTGGTTAGTCCATTTGCCTTATAGCATAATCAATGAACTTATGTTATAAGACTTATAAAAATTTGAGTGTAGTGTTATTATCACATGATTCATAAATATATGCCTAGTGACCAAATATCTTAGTATATTAATGATAACAAAAAGTCTAACAATTACTTTTGCATGTTAAAGTATTGTTATTATGAGTTAATTTCTCAAAGAGAGACCATGAACAACATGTGAGTTGATCTATATCATGATCTATGTTCTTATAAATGTTTATGTTCTTAAATAATTCAAGGAACTCTGTTTACTTACGTGAATTAGACTGGTGTCATTATCCATTCTAAAGGCAACATTAAAAACTTATGAGAACCTCTTTTTAGCCATTAAATTCTCTAATGAACAATACATTTGTAGCTTTTACCTAGTGCTAGTATTGCAAGAGATTATAGATAATAGTTGGACAAGAAATTCATAAAAAAAACTGCCATCTTTATTTCTGAATGTTTATTCAACTGGAAAGTTCATAGATGTAAATGGAAATGGCGATCTATTTTCCTCTAATATCTTTAAACCCTTTTTCATCGAATGTTCTTCTTATCAAAAGTAAAATAAGGAAAGATTTACCTGTAGAAGCTGAATAGTCTGGCTAACATGATATATATATATATAGTTCTTTACTGAATGAACTTGATAACAGGATATGATTTTATTACTTTAAATTGATCTGTTAGCAGCAATCCCAAAACTTTACCTGAAGATCTGTAAGAAAAAGGAAAACTGTGTGCGTTAGCTTAGCAGCTAAGTAAGCCCAGTTTAACGTAGCATATCCCCTTGCTGTTGCAAACATAAAACATTCAGAAAACTGACGAGAAACTCAACTAGTTTTCAAACAAAGTAAAGATCATACAGTTACAAAATTAATAACTTTAGCTAATCAGTGTTTAACGATTGTATTAACATATATTTATGCCATTTTTAAAAGTTTAAAATTTTTCGAAATTTTGGGGTTTTGACAAGGTGGGGAGCCAAGTCCCCACCAACGCTATACAGGTACTGGTCCTAAAGGCCATCTTACTGACGCTGGGTAGGATAGCAGGCTTAGCATCACTCCATCAGGCCTCTCGGCCATTGATGTTCTATGTGGTGCAGTGCATGACATCGACCATCTATGACTAGAGCACATCACTGTTGAGCAACATGAAACATCAGCTCAGTGAGTGCAAGGCAGGTAGGATACGGAACTTCGGGTTCAGCAGTATCTTGAGCACTTTCTTCTTCGAGCGGGTTCCAGGATTGAGCCCTAGAGTGGATGTTCCTCTCCACGGGGTTCGAGATCCCGCCCAACGATGTTGGGCAGACGCGATGCGCAAACTAGGGGATGGTAGGGTGGCCCACCCTTATCCAGCAGACTTTTTTCCATGGTGGTGACGACAGATTGTTGCCATAGAGGACTACCCTTATGCAGGGATAGACTTCCGGGGAGACCCGGACATGCCATTACCACCAGGATCAGCATATGGAGACATAGGTAACGAATCTCGACCCTTACTCTTTTTAAAATTTTTGAAGTATTTAATTTTTTGTGTTTTCTTGATTAATGGAATCAAAAAGACATGTTTTTGGGTGACAATACATAATGACATCTACCATTCATGTGCAGATGTGGGACCACGGGTGACCAGAGGGTTTCCCACGTCATAGACGGAGGGGAAGAGGAGACGATATCACCGGTGTGGATGCGGAGAGAATGCTCCAAAGCATCCATACCAACTTCGTGCGACTGACTCACAGGATTCCCATGGCGCAAGTCGAGGACTTGCCTGAGGCTATGTAGAGATAGGTGGTTGGTGTACCATGCACATGGGTGCGTTTATTCCGGCAGCTAGCTAGAGCCGTGGTGACATATCATGATCACAACCCTCATCCACCTCCACAGGAGTAGACACCTAGGAGTGTATCTATTTTGTACTATCGTGTATATGATGGCGGCTTTCAAAGCCCCAATTTTGTATTATGACATTATGTATTACCACATTTTGATGTATATATAAAAAAGTTTTATGGTGATCGGTTTATTTATTTACATGTGTAAAAATTGTGTTTATGATTAATTTATGATGAATGAAACAAATGCCAATCTAACACATAGTTAGCATATGAGTCAGCAATTCGATTATAATTTCTTGGAATGTGTATATATGTTATGTTCTCAAATTGCCATTCTAGCAATCTCACACGTAAGAATCTCCTCAATAACGTCAGATCTCTGACATGGTACAAACCATTGAGCTGTGACACTACTAACTCTGAATCAAAACGTACCTCAAGAGAGATAACACCATGCGAAATGGCATCCCGAAGAAGCTCGATAACGACACTATATTCAGCAACATTGTTGGAAGATGGCCGTAGACATACACCTCTTGAAGATAGTACATGACCCATAGGAGTAAAAATCACCCAAGCAGCTGAGGCTAAGTGTTGAGTGTGACGGTTTGCACCATCCACGAATCCTATGTAGGTGGAAGATTCCATTGACATCTGCCACAAAAAATGGAAACTAATCACAAACCCGATCACGATAAACAAGACCTAACTATGCAAAAAAGCTGTACAATAATATACAACAAACAGCCTTGGCTATAGATCATGCATAGTATTTCTTAAGATAGAGCCCATTTCTAGGCTCCGCCAAGACTGTCCCTTCATAATCCACTAACTCGTAGGCACCCTTCTCTAACACACGCTTGACCACGTAAGGACCACGCCACATAGGATTGAATTTCCCTGCCCCCAAGGGTTCTTTCGATTGATCCCACAAAAGGACCAAATCTCCCTCACTAAACACTCTCGGACAGACAGACTTATCGTATTGGGCCTTTACGCGACGCTTATTAACCTCTAGAGCCACCAAGGCATCTCTACGCTGCTCATCGAGTTGCTCAAGGTGAACCAAACGCTCCTCCAAAGGTGAAGTGTCTGGTAAGAGTTCCACGGCTAACTTCAATGAAGGAATCTCGCATTCAACCGGCAATATTGACTCCACTCCATGAACAAGCTGATATGGAGAAAAACCAGTGGCAGTCTTTACCGCAGTTCGATAAGCCCACAAAGCAGGGTACAACATAATATGCCAATTCGTCTTGCTTTGTGCGATGGTTCATTGGAGAATGGACTTAAGTGATTTATTCACTGCTTCAACCTGTCCATTCGCTTGAGGATAGTAAGAAGAGGAGTGCTCTTGCTTATACCCTAACTTGGATGCCAACTCTTCCATCATACGGTTCTGAAAGTGCGAGCCATGGTCAGTGACTAGCTCTCTCGGAATCCCGAACCTAGAAATGATTTGGTTGAATACGAAGTGAGCGGCTGTCTCACCGTCGGATTTTAATATAGGCATTGCCTCAGCCCATTTCGTGAAGTAATCGACAGCCACTATGATATGATGGTGCCCCCCAGCTGAAGCTGGGTTGCAATCCATAAAATCGAGCCCCCACTTGGTGAAGGGACTGGCGGTGATAATAGGGTGTAACGGGGCAGGATTTGAGCGCATGTTACGTGCGAACACCTAGCAAGGGTTGCACCTCTTGACCGCTTCAATACAATCCTTGAAGATCGACAGCCAAAAATATCCTGCTCTCAAAATATTTTGAGCTGTAGCAAGCCCAGATAAATGACCACCACACGCCCCTCCGTGGCAATCATTAAGCACCACCTCAGCCTCCTCATGAGTTAAACAATGTCGTAAAGGGGAATCTACTCCGCGGTGGTACAAAGTATTGTCCACTATGAGGTAGTTCTTAGAAACGTGACGTAACCGATGTCGCTCATCTCGCGAGAGGTGAGTAGGGGTCCTCTGGATTTGCAAATATACTATGATATCTCTGTACCATGGGTCAGCCGTTGAGATCAACAAAATGTGTTCATCAACGAACGTATCTTCACATACCGACTCCTAAGTCTCACTTGGAAAATCCGATATGAGATCTGCAAAGATTAAATATTTCTTCGATTTTGCCGAGACAAATTCGAGATCAAACTCTTGCAGGATGACAATCCATTTATTATATTTTCCCCCAATCATCCTACGTGTGAGGACGAACTGAAATGGATTGACATGCGCAACAACCAAGGTCTGCCAAAGGAGAATATAATGTCTCAAATGCTGCACCACATGTACGGTGGCTAAGGAAAGCTTCTCAACATGAGAATACCGAATCTCTGCGTCAATAAGGTTTCGGCTCAAATAATATATGACATGCTCTTGGAGCTCCTCATCCTCTTGAACCAAAACCATCCCAATCGTCTCTAAAGACGCGGCCACATATAATAGGAAATCACGGCTATAATCCATAGGACTAATCACCGGGGCTGATGCTAGGGCTCGTTTAAGGGCATCGAAGGACTCTTGGGCTCACTCATCCCTTTCAAAGGGAGTATCCTTCTTCAGGAGACGCATGAAACCTCTAGTCAAATTGGTGAAATTGACAACAAATCTTCGTAGGAAGTTTGCCATGCCTTGCAAACACTCAAGATGGAGAATATTTCATGGGGGAGACAACTGAAGTATTGCCTCCACCTTCAAGAGGTCGACTCTTATACCCTCTTTCGAAACGATAAATCCTAATAAACGAACTGATTTCACGCAAAAGATGCACTTATGAGGATTCAATCTAACAGCATAGTGTCGGCATCTTTCGAACACCAATCTCAAGTGATAAGAATGACACATCCTCATGCGAGAATGAGCAGCGAGGTCATCCAAAAATACTTCAATAATGGACTTGAGATCGTGGAAAATCAAGGTCATTGCCCGCTGAAATGTAGCTCCGGCGTTTTTAAGGCCGAAAGGAATTTTCCGATACGCAAATGTTCCCCAAGGAAAAATAAATGCGGTCTTGTGTTGGTCCTCGGGTTTAATTTGAATCTGATTATATCCAGAAAAACCGTCCATAAAGGAGAACACCTCGCTACCTGCACACTCATCCAAAATCTGATCTATAAATGGTGTGGGGAAGTTATCCTTAGGACAGGCACGATTTAAATCACGAAAATCAATGCATATACGGATCACTCCCTGCTTCTTATCCACCGAAACAGGGTTTGAAACCCACTCCATCAAGGGAACGGGATAGATGAAACCAGCTTTCAATAGCTTCTCTATCTCTGCCTTTATGGCGGGTGCTTTCCTAGGATTTACTGTGCGTAAATGCTGTCGAACAGGCTTAGCGTTGGGGTAAGTCTTAATCTCATGTTCGACAATCCGAGGGTCAATCCCTGGCATCTCATCGTAAGACCAAGCAAAAACATCACGGAATTCCTTGAACAGATCGGTATACTCGCGAATCTCATCTTGGGAACAATCCACCCCAATGTAGACATTCTCAATTGTCCCAGGATTGCGAGAAATGTTGATAGGAATAGTTGATGATATGTTCGCCATGTTTCCATCAGCCATCTGACCAGGAGAGCTTAATGGAATCATGGGTCTACCAACTTTCTGCCTAAGAATCTCCCTATAATCCTCATGCTCCAAAAGGTCAAGCTCTGGAAGGAAATATGATCTATGATGAAGTTCCTCCCATGGTGGCTCAACTCCCGACATAGCCTCGATAATCGCTTCATCTGAAGGGAAAACCGTATCAAGGCAATTGTGGGCATGAGAAGACTATACTGCCCATGCAGGCAGCACATAGGGGTCTTCCTCCTCTGTCCGCGAAGAAGAAGAGCAAGGCTCTGCAGCAGACTGAAGATTAGCTTGGTAAGCAATCATGACTATAGGCAACGGCACACTTGTCTCAATGGCCTCACTCGAAGGACTCGGTGAAGGAAGAATCCAAGGATCTCCCATATGACTTGTGTGAAAAGGCACCGATCTCGTAGATGTGGAAGCACCATCGAAACTAGATCCTATCATGAGGACGGGTGCAGGACAACTAAAGGTTCTCATGAGGGACGGATATATACCTACACCCACAATCCCAGTTGCCGGCTGGGAATGTTCGACTTTCGGAACCGAAGCTTCCGAAGATGCAGTAACAGGCGGATTCTTGAATGCCATCTGATCAATCGTTACAATCTTCCCATTATGAGGAAAGCACACAACGCGAAACACGGAAGATGCAACGGCTTGCATACTATACATCCAATTCCTTCCCAATAAGAGATTGTAGTCGAGGGGTGCATCAACCACCTCAACCTCTATCGTAACGGTCTTCCCTCCCAAACGGACTTTAAGGGAAGGGAGGATACCGTGTGGCCTAAATGATCTCCCATCAAAAGCAGTTAACATGGTCATAGACTTTGACAACTCAAAAGAACCAAGACCCTTCCAACAAGACAAAGACATCACAGAAGCAACAGCACCCTTGTCAATCACAATACGCTTGACGATCATATTAAGACATTCTACATACACCAAAAGGGACACATAGTAGGGAAAGTGAGGCTAATGTCCTGCGGTTTCAAATTTGATCACTGAGGAAGAATCATCACCATTCACACCAAGAGCAGAAAGCAAAGCCTTCCTTTGCGACGGAAAACTCTGAAGCACTTCCAATGCAGACATCGCACAAGGAGTATGGCGCAAGTCCTCGACAACTGAATAATTCTGGGCAGCTCGGGAATTTGGATTATGCCCCGAACGCTTAAGTACCCCCTTAGGAATGCGAGGTGCAGCCTCAGGTTTATCCACAGGTTTCTCAATGCGCAAAGGGGTTCCTGGTGGATCAGGTTCTTTACCTGGGTTGGGTTGTGACGAAGTATAATCTTTCGCACGCATCACAATTTTCGCGGCATGGACCATATTAATGCACCCACGACCACTAGTTTCAGCTGGATCTTCATCACTAGATTGATCATGGGACTTCGAGTTCATATTCTGGTTATGCGGTAAAGGGTTTGTTAACACAGCTGGGCCCTGTGCTATGAACTTCGAAGCTTCATCCATCGTAGGGAACAAGTAAGTGAGGTGATCGTCCTTACAAATCTTGCAAGGAAACTTAACCTTATGTTTATTCTGCTTGCCCCCCCCAGCATTTTTATTGTTCTTGTCATTATTGTTGGCATTCTCATTTTTATTCCCACCCTTCTTATTATTATTGTTTTTACCATTTTTTCTATTCCGTCTGGGTTGCTGGTTACCCTTCTGGTCGGACGATTGCATAGCAAGTACATTCGCCGCTTGGGCAGGCTGAGACGAAGCCGTAGCTTGTCCCAAGGCAAATTGGTTGATTGACAACTGAGAAACTTGTTTCACAACTGAACCTGCAGGTTTCTTACTTGCACTACCCACAATGCCATCGTCATGTGGTCCAGGTTTGACCTTGGGATCGAAACTAGAATGAGGAGCGTTAGGTATAATCTCATATAACAAACCAGACTGAGCATAGATCAAGTCTAGTTCCTACGCCCTAAAGATTGCTTGTTCCTCATTCTGCACTCCAGATGTGGAAACATCCTTCGCGATATATGGCAATAAATATTTGAGGAACCACTCAAGGAGGAACTCCGGCGGTATAAAGGCTTTGATTAATCTCTTCCATCTACGCCACTCCTGAATATGATCAGAAATATGGGTGTCTTTATCTTGCCGAAATGTCGACAAGAGTTCAGTACCAACATCATAACGCACTGGTAGCTGGAAGTGATTAAGGAAAGTCATCGCAAGGTCGTCGAACAAAGTAAAGGCACCCCTAGGTAACTCTATGTACCATTTCGCCGCAGGCCCTGTAAGGGTGCGTTGAAATAGTCTCAAGCGGACTGAGTCCTGATGCAATGAATTGGAAGAGCACCATAGGTGGAATGTCATAACGTGTTCACTCGAATCCTCTCCTGGTTTGCCTTTGAACTTAGGTATGTCCGAAGGAAGCTTGGTAGGGACAGCCAGCCAAGCCGGGTCATGAGACACAGGATCGTTCGTAAGTCTCGATAAGTCAGGTAGATTGAGTGTCACGAGGAAAGGGAGCCTAGGATGATGAGGTCTAGGGACCGCTCCCTGGTTCATATAGGATTGATTACCACCATGACCTTGGCCATAGTGACCTCCTCCTGTATGACCCGTATAGGGTGGCGTGGAAGTAGCATAATGAGGTGGAATTTGACTAGTAGGAGCTACAAAGCCATAGTTGGGAAAGTAAGCAGGTTGTGAATACCTGCCTCCATAAGGTGAAGAGACCTGTCCATACTGCGTCCCATACGAAGGTCCATAGGTCACCGGCTGCAATGTCCCATGAGACACTCCATAGGTAGGGATATACATTCCGGAAGTAGGGATATATGTCGAGGAAGTAGCAATCTGACCTCTAGAAACATGAACATAACCTCCCGAAACCACGGGTGGTATGTAGGCTTGAGACACAAATGGTCTAGTAACCGCAGTACGGATCTGACTCGTAGCTACGTGCCGACTCGAAGGACCACGAGAGTAAGGTGGAGGGTTTACATTTGAAGAACTCGGAAGCGAGGACGAAGGAATCTCTGTAAGAAGAAATGTACTAGTGCCTATCGTCACTCGTCTAGAACTTGGTATCCCTATCGGATCACTAACTCTAGACCTAGGAGGTATATAAGATGGATCTTCCACCGCTGGGATGGAAGGTGCAATGTGACTAGTACTCCCAAACCTCTCCGCGAGGTAAGGCATGGGAATGCCCCCAGGCATAGTGTTAGGGTCAAAGTCGGATTCAACATGAAATGTCAAATCGTGCATAGGAAAACCAGTCGTAACATAACTACCATAGTTGGTACTAGGAGGGTCAAAGTGAGTCTCGGCATCATCCAGCATTCCATACCGGTAACGAGTCAATGGGGAATCTTCCCTAGGGTGAGGAGGTCTCTCATGAAAAGATCCTATCTGGGAAATAACAGGACCAATCTCAGCTAGGTCAGGTGAGGGATCATATGTAGGGGTAAGCTCCCCATCGTCAATACGAATGGGAGGAGGTGGCTCAGGAATAATCTCTGAATGATCCTCCATGGTGTGTGAATCAGTGTGTGACATAGTCCGCCTGGACCGTCTAGGCCCCTCTCCCAAAGGAGGAGGAGAAGTGGAAGGTGGAAATCCTTCTAACCGATGAGAATGGAGTGGAACCGCTCCCTACTCCATAATGACTCAACAAAAAAGCAAAGACTCTCTATTTACGTCAACCCTAGGCCAACTAGCATGCAGAGAGCAATCACTATAAAATCTAAATCCAAAAGCAAGCAAACAAGGGCTGGATAAGTGAGCTCCCAAATGTGGCCGGTATGTCTCGCCTAGGAGAGGCTTGAGAGGCCCTTGTTACCACAAGCGGAGGTTCGAAACCAATTATTTTGGCCCTCAGCTTCAACGCGTAAAGCGACTGTGTTGTCCGACCCCAACCTGGTCGGGACACATGCAGAATAACCTCTACACGTACCCCCTCGATATCCTAGGTAAGGTCACTAAGGTCACCTCAATATAGTCAACGCTCAGGCGGATAGTCGCAGGTGGGATTGACCGTATGGGCAGGTAGCAAAGCCCGAAACTCCCGAAAGAGCCCCCAGATACGAATACAATCCTGGCTATATCATCGGTGCTACACAGTTCTCGACCAGGGGTTATCCCAATCAACAACCGCTCACACTGCCTAGTGCTTGACTCCCTTTTGAGAGGAGCTTCCTGAGAACGCTGGTTATACCAAGGATTTCACACACTCCTTGGACAGCCACCTAGTTGTTGTTGTTTAGTGATCTTGGAGAATTGACTCACAATGAACTATTCCAAGATACTAAAACCTAAGCTTGTTGGTGCACCCTAGAAAAGAAAAGAGTGTAATTCATTTTAATTAGTGTTGATTTTAGTTTGGCTTTATTACTCAAAAATAGGATATGGTCGTGCAACTAATGGTGTTATGACGCAACAATAAGCAAAATGCACACCTAACAATCAATGCAAATGCATTGTGTCCATGAAAACAGGGTATGCGTACTACGTGAATGCACAATTTTTCTTCAAATGCTGAATGCAAATTTCCCTATATGAATTCCTAACTATTACTCCAAAGCAAATCTAGATCTAATGCAAGTACAATGCAAAGTGCATAATGCAATGCATGATGATAAGCAAATGTTTTTGGATTTTTTGAAAATAAAGAGATATGAAAAGCAAAAGAATGATTCTAACCACCCCAGACTCTGCAAGCACACATAAACAACATTCCAGCAAAGCACTAAGGAAAAAGGACTCTAATGTACTAATCTCAAACAAAAAATCAAAGACGCCATGACAAGAACTTTCCTAAAAGAAAAAATTTAGGCTAAAAAAAACGTTTCTGGTAAAAAACAGAGGTATAAACAGACTCAGGCAGTGCCAAAGGAGACTCAGCAACTAACAGCATTCACCCAGCAATCCACAATCTTCCACAAAAAGGTAAAAACCAGAGTATACGCAACTGTGCGCAGTGAACCCGCGTGTATACGCAGAAATCCCAGAGGAAACCGCATGTATACGCGACTGTAATTGACAAACCCGTGTACATGAAGAAAAAGATGCACAAATTCAAGGTAAACAGACAGGCTGAGACTAAATTCACACCAATCAGGCTCTACCCGGCATACATGCCCCCATACCTGACACAGAAACAAGAGAGAGAGAGCACTTCAAATACATTGAATGCCAAGAAATCAACCCCCAAAGGACAATTACTAGGAACTCCCCAGTGGATTCGCCAATTCTGTTACC
>LPNX010455849.1:158403-195808 GCA_001517045.1 Pseudotsuga menziesii | reverse complement strand
TATATCAATATTCTAATGTTTTTAGGGATGATTAAGGTAACATCAAAAGATATAAAGTGGTCCAAAGGGGCTAATGAGTCTGCAGCGGGACAAGGGAAGGCCATATAGTGTGTGATTCACCTAGTGTGGTGAAATCCGCTATAACAAGATCAGTACCTGCTCCTCTAACTTCTTTCCTTCCCACGAGTCCGTCTTTATGGCCATCTTCGCAGAGAAGGAAAAGACGATCGTCCTGTCCATCATGGAGGTTGGCATGTGCTTGAACCACATGCCTCGTACATCGGTCGCGTGTTGAGCATCGAAAGACGGGAGGGATCCACATGTTTGGGTTGAAAGGCCAGATGCTGAGACAGACCTCCTCGTGCCCCAGCCGGTGGATGATGGCTCCCATTTCCGGCCACAAATGTCGATCCAACGGTGGTGGGCCCAACTTAGATGATGACACTCCAACATCGGATCACGCCCTAGATTTGGGCCATCTGTCCTCTGCATGCATGGCGTGATTCATTTTGCCTCACGTCTTCCTCCGCCACCTTGGAGCACCCATTCTAGACTTGCTAAGATTTTCCTTCGTCCTCCTTACTCTTAGCATGAAATGAAAATTCACTCTCCACACCTGAATTGGCCATGGTGTCTGCTACCTTGTTCCCTTCCCTCTTGACATGAGTTAACGGAAGGGATTCCTCTCCTGCTAAGATATACCAGAGGGTTGATAATCTGCTCTCCCATCTCCAATTTTTGGAAACTTGAGTTGTGAGGGATCCTGCTTGGAGCTTGCGAGCCATGTTGATGATGATTTGGGCGTCCCCTTCCACCACCAGCGGGAGTTTACTAGTTTTCTTAGCCCAGATTAGGCCATTTATTAGCCCTTCTAGCTCGGCCATGTTATTCGTGTTTGTCCCTATTGAGCCCCAGAACAGGCTAATAATGCAGCCCCTCGAATTCTGAATTGCACCTCCATATCCAACTGGTCCTGGATTACCTTTAGCAGCACCATCGAAATTGAGTTTGAAGATTCCAAAGGGAGGAGGGTTCTAGAACAACGGGCTAGAGACTTGCACCGGCCTCGGGCGAGCAATTGAGTTGTCTGGAGGTAATTCATCAACCCCAAAATCCTGCAGAATACTCCATTCATTACTTTCCGCACTGAGTTCTTCTTGCGACCAAGATTGCAGGGTTATAGTTTCTTTCATATGTCTTGTAATGGAGTCCCACGTCTCCTTTGGTTTTCTTGCTTTGTTCTCAAAGATTTTTTTTTTTCTTGTCTTCCATATTTCCCAAATTGTGAAGCCAGGGAGAAGTTCCCATAAACGGTTCACAATTTTGTTTTTGAAGCTATTAGTGGGCCATTCTGCAATTGTTAGGTCTAGTCTTCCCCTGTGTCTGTTGTCTCTTCTGAAGATGGTCACCCCCCTCTCCCATAAGGCAGTGGCCACCCTGCATTCGTCCAGCAAATGGTTAATAGTCTCTCCCTTCTCCTTGCACAAGCAGCATCGAGATGGCCCAATAAAACCTCTGGCCTGTAAGTTGTCCTAGGTTAGGATGCGTCGTTTAATAACCAGCCAACAGTAGATGGAAACTTTGGGCCACCAACCGCCCTTCCATATTTTATTCCACTTAGCTTCTGGGATTACATTGAGTGTTTTCGTTAGCAAGTCTATGGCTTCTTTTGGATTGTAATTTCAAAAGGTAGAATACCCCCACCTTAGCTTATCTGGTTCGACACTTAAGGGGAATATTTTCATGGAGAGTTATGCTAGGAAGTTATCTAAGTCTTCCCCTGGTGCCTTGTCTTGCCACCATCTCTTGTCCTTCCATCTTTTGAACCTCTGATCAGTCATGTTATGATCCCAGAATTCCGCCACATTTGCCATTGCATTGTTTTGAAGGAAAGAGCGTAAAAGGGGTGTATCATCCCCGCACGAGATAGCTGGTTCCTGGTTCAGTGCTTCGCTCGAGAATCTTGCATTTTGACCATTCCTGACTTCCCAGAAACTGTGTTTTTGCACCAACCCCCGATTTTCCTGAGCCGTTTTCTAGATGCTGGATCCGGGGGGGTCTTCCCCAAACCTAACCAAGGTTTGGTATGGCCATTAGGGTGCATATTTCAAATGCCACAATTTGGCCCATGGTTCTTCGTGGTAATTCACCCATCTCCACAAGATCTTAGCACTCATTATTTTATTATTATGCATGGGATCTCTGAGACCCAGGCCTCCTAAACTCTTCAGGGTACAGATGGTTTGCCAGTCCACCAAAGGCCATTTTCTAATGACTTTGGAGCCCCCCCAAAGGAATTGTCTCTGTAGATTTCTGATCTGTTTTAAGATGGCCTTTGAGGTTTCCAAGACTGAAAAGAGATACATTGGCATCGCCTGCAGGACCGACTTCACCAAGATCAGTCTACTTGGAAAATTAAGGGTTCTATAGGTCCATAGGCTAAGCTTTTTGTTGATCTTGTCCAACAACTCTTTTGAAGAGACCTGTCTGATAGTAGATTCTGCCATCGGGGCACCTAGATACTTAGAAGGGAGGGTTCCTTCCTGAAACTCCAAAATTCTAAGGATTTTTCATTTAGTGATCCTGGGAGTGTTGAAAAAGTAGGTCTGGTATTTCTCCTTATTGATTTCAAGGCCACTGGCTTCAAGGAATGTATTCAAACAATATTTGATTCCCCTAGCTTCGTGTACTGAGGACAGGCCCATCAGCATATTATCATCCACAAACTATTGATGGGTTTGTGGGTCCATTCCTTCCGTTAAGGATAAGCCACGGATTTTATTCTCTACTCGCCTGCTCTTGATCAGTCTTCTAAGTCCTTCAGCCGTTATTATGGAGAGGAATGGGGATAGAGGATCCCCTTGTCTTATTCCTCTAGAAGCATTAAAAGGGCGTGAGGGAGAACCATTAACCAAAATGGAGAAGAAAGCAGAGGAAACCAGGTTCATGATCCAGTTAGTCCATTCATTCGCAAAGCCAAATGCTTTTAAAATGCCCTCCAAAAAATGCCAATTTAATTTATTGTAGGCTTTTGAAAGATTAAGTTTAAGCAGCATACCTGGGGACTTGGTCGCTTTGAGAGAGTGGATGGTCTCATGGACTAAGATGATGCCATCCAAGATTTGTCTTCCTTCCACAAAGCCAACTTGCTCCGGGGAGATGATAAGAGGGAGGAGTGGCTTCAACCGGTTAGCTATTACCTTTGAGATAATTTTGTAGATGACCTTACAAAGAGCGATCGGTCTAAGTTTGCCAGGGTCTTCTGTCCCGCTTTCTTTTGGGATGAGGGCTAGAAAAGTTGAGTTGAGAGCTTTGAGGATATTCCTCGATATCCGGGAGTCCTCCATCAGGGCTACAATTTCTTCTTTCAACCATTCCCATCCAGCATGGAAGAAATTAGAAGTGAAGCCATCGGGTCCCGGTGCTTTATCTTTAGCCAATTGGGACACCGCCATTTCAACTTCTGACATCTCGATGGCTTTGCCAAGCACTTTTTTGTGGTCTTCTGTGATTAATTTGGGGATGTGTCTGAGAACCTCTCTTTGCGCTTCCTCCCTGTCTCTGTCCGGTTCTTGCCGGAGGTTAGCAAATTAATGGTGAAGAGTGTTCTCCAGATCCTCTTGGGTTTCAACAATGCTCCCATCTTCTGTCTTCAACCTGTCCAGTCTATTTCCCTTCCTGTGTTGAATAGTTGCTTTGTGTAAAAACCTGGTGTTACGTTCCCCTTCTTGAAGCCACTTGATGCGGGATTTTTGGCTCCAATAGACTTCCTCTTGTCTCTCTCTTTGATTGAATTCCTGCAAGAGAGTCTTTCCCTGAAGCCGAAGAGCCTCGGAAAAACCATTAAGAATAACTTGGGACTGGAGATGTTGGATCTTGGTCTTTAGAACCTGTTTTTCTTGAAAAATATTGCCGAAGGAGTCCTTGTTCCATTTTTTAATGCAGTTTTTGAGGTGTTTCAGCTTTTGTTAGAACTTATACATGCGGGTACCTCTGATAGGGGGTGAGTTTTCCCACCAATCTTTGAGTTTCTCTTGGAATTCTAGATGTAGGAGCTAGAATTTTTCAAAACGAAAAGGCTTTCGGGGGTGGACTCCCGCATTCTCCCATTCCAGAGTTATTGGCTAGTGATCCAAGCCTGCCGCTGGGAGGACAACTGCTTGGATGTTTCCTCCAGCCATTATGACCGGTTCAGACAGTAGAAATATATCGAGTCTATAGGCGATGCCTCTGTCTCCAGATTGTTTATTATTCCAAGTGAAAATACCATTGGTCGTTCTGACATCAATCAGATCCAGGTCAGAAATGGTGTTATTAAACATAGTGCTGGACGAGTTAAGGCTGCAGATGCCACCTTTTTTTTCGTCGAGGTTCCTTATCAATTTAAAGTCACCTCCAATAATCCATGCTTTGTTCTGAGCAAGGGTTTTTAGGTCTATGATAGACTCGATGAAATATTGTTTCTGATCCGCCTTCGAAGGGCCATAGACATTGGATATGAAACCTCGAATACGGGTACCAAGTATGTGGAACTCAGCAGAAATGGAAAAGGTAGTGGTAAGAAATACTGATAAAGTCACTAATGCGGGGGTTCCAGAGAATGCCCAGCCCCCTGGCCACTCCTCTAGCATCAATGGCGGCCGATTCACATCCCTTCCATATTTTTTGTGTTATCTTTGCTAACTCTTCTCCCAATCATTTGGTTTCCTGAAGGAAAATAATCCCTGAATTATCCTTATCTATTCTTCTTTTCAGAATACGCTTCTTTAGCATACTGTTACAACCTCTGATGTTCTAGGTTGTAATATGCATTAATAAGGATTTTAATTGGGGGGGGGGAAAGGGCTGCATCTATGGTTAGATACTGCCCTAAAGCCACCAGTTGTTCTCCTATAGCTTTGATTCTCTGGATATTACTTGGTCTTCCTTGTTTGTCTTTTTTTGAGTGTTTCCCTTTACCATCTGTGACTTTAAGGGATTCAGTCACTACTCCTAGGGTATTTGCATTCTTGGCTTGAATGATCGCTTTCTCTAGAAGAGAAACTTGTTGCGGGGGGGATTTTTTTTGGTTCTTGATCATAGCAGGCTGCCTCCATTCTGTCAAGGTCTAGATCTCCTACCTACATGTCATCTGAGGCTTCATCCCCTGATCCTGGATCTTCTTGGGGTTCCTCAGGATGAATCGTGGAGCAGACATAATACAAGGGGAAACCAAAGGGACTTGATTCTTGGCCTCTCCTGATATTTCATTATCCTCCTCCCCTTGTTGATTGCTTGGGTTGTTGTCCTGCGAATCTACTGTTTGAGCTTTGGCCTTGTTTTTTAAAGGTTGATCTTCTTGAAGAGTTGCGAACCAGTTCTGGGTTTGCACCCTTTTATGGACATCAGGACCCGAAGTCTTTCTAGCTTTCCTCTTTTTGTTTTGGATTTTGGTAAAACCTTCCGTGTCCAACTAGTCTAGCTCTTGCTTCCCACCTGATCTCTTGACTTGGAGACAGTCTCTGAATAGATGTCCATGTTCATGGCAACGCCTGCATCTAAATGGGATCTGCTCATAGTCTATGGCTTGAAACCATTCCTCGTCTTCCCATGTTAGCTCTATTCCATCCGAAAGATCTCTTGAGATGTCCAGGTAGATGCATATCCTGGCATACGAGATGTATTTCCTCTGTCTCGTTTGGTCAGAGACTTTGATGAAGGTCCCCAAGGTGTTCCCTATGTCTATAATAATTTCTTCCTTCCAATATTCTAAAGGTAGGGAATACATTCTTATCCAAACTGGAGTGATGGTCAGGTTTTATTTATTTGGGTCGAAATGTTCTTTCAAGGGTCTCAGGAACAGGCCTGCCGAGTTAAAAAAGTATGGGCCATTCTCAAAGATCTTAGTTCTGTCTTCTTCGTTGAAAAAGATGATGGTAAAGAAGCCTTTAGCTCCCAACTGGAGGTCATAGTTTCCTTGGGGTTTCCATGTAGAGCTTATCCAGCCCACCAACATCTTTTTTGTGGGCCAGATCCCCACGAATTTGCCTATGAGGGCCCTTTCCTTCATATATTGAATCTCCTCCCTAACTCTGTCTGACTTGATCTATAGTCAAGGGATCGTATTGGATTTTGGGACACAATGTCCCATCCTTCTTGTACCCTGATTAAGGATTTCCTCTTTTCTTGTTCCACTGCATCCTTCCCCGGCTTTGGCATTTGTCTGGGCATTGAAAACTATTTTTCCTTTGTCCTTATCTGATCCCATTGTGGTGGTCTCTACCTCCGCATCTTTCGGGCTCCCGCGGTCCCTCTCCTCCCGAGGAGGAGCAGGAACCATCTCGAATTTTGTTGATGGGACTCCACTGACCTACAAAGGCTCTGAAAAACCTTCTACAATCCACCGAACACTTGCAGAGCTCTATTTTTTTTCTTGTTCATTCATAATATCCAATACTATTCTCTCCTACTGATCTACTTTGTCATCTATTATAACTTACTTTGCAGATTCCCATATTTATTTAATTGTTTTTTCCCTATATGAATTGACGTTCCTAACCAAGCCGCCACACCTTGTATATTTAAAATATATTTACCAAAATTAAAAATAAAAATATCAATATTATATGGTAACATTCCCTTGGATCATTTTGACTAAGGTAGGTGACATTAACCAAATTAGATGCCTCTAAATTTTCCCCGTAACCATAATTACAAATTTACTAATTTCATAACATATAAAAATGTGTGTTCAGAAAGTAAATAAAAATACACAGTGGAAATAAAATTTATTCACACACACGATTCATGCATATACAATCATAATCAATTACATGCATCAATTAAAAATATTGCATAACAAGATATAAGAGAATACTTATCTTAAACAATGTTGATCCAAGCCACTGGTTGTGTAAGTGCGCGTTTCCACCCAACCGTAGGCACTCTATCCAGCATATACTCTTTCTGCTGAGAGGCCACCCCCAATCCGGGATTGAGGCCACCAGGGTGAAGGCCGAAACGCCTACAGGATTCTCTCTCTCTCATCCCACAACCCAATCTATTCTCAAGCTTAGCCAAATGCTCATATAGATATCTTCAAGGTTCTCACTTAGCTCTCACAACCTTGGCTACCACAATACTTACCCCACACAACACCCTTATTGGCTCATGCATCCCCTTCACCGATACATGCTTCTCTTGGGCGATCCATCTTGTTGAGTGCTTTATGTGTGTGCATAGAAGAAGACTAACCTACCAAATGTTGTCAAAGAACCACTTACAGCCTCAATTTGTGGCTTCCCAAGCATGTAACAACATCAAAACTCAAGGGTTAAGGGTTCCTAGCTTGCCCAACCTCTCTACTCACTTACAACCATGAGTTTCCCCTTCCAAATATGTTGTCCTAGCTCCAAATTCTAATTTTTGGGTTATAAATCCTGATAAAAGGTTATGAATAACAATGCAAATCTCTGCCTAGTCTAGATATGCATGCAAGAGATTAATGAGGGTTGACTTCCAAGAGATATGAGAAAATGGTGAAAAGACAACTAACATTAGAAGAAAGGACTCCTGACTGCTACAAACTGACTTCTAACTTATGGCAGAACTGTACAAAAGTGCATTCGGCCCCATGCTTCAATAACTGCATGAAGTGACATTTTCCACCAACTTCACACGTACATTCAATAATTGGAAAATAGTAAAAACCTGAGATATTTGGTTTATTCAAGGAACATGATATAATTTTGGGTGAGTTCTAAGGTTGACACTTGGAAGCAAAGGATTAGTTTCCTTTAGGTCCCCTTTCCTCTTCCCCTGTGGTGGAATCATTGCACCTTAGGTGCTCTTTACACAGCCATTCTTGGACCATTTTTTTTCGAATTGGCATTATAATCCAAACATACGGTCCAAAGAACAATATATACATCACATATGCCTATCCATTCACTTGTCATGCCTTGGCCTTGAGCTTCGCACTAGGAATCCAAACTAGCATATTTACATCATTTAGATAATTTAATTGAATACATTACAAGGGTCAAATTGGAGGTATTACAATCCCCTCCACCTTGGAATAACACTATCCTCGGTGTTCTCTTTATTTTCGACAAAGTTCCATGTCCTTCATTTAGTTGCTTTCAATACCTTTCTCTTCAAGGATACTTCATCTTGTTGCTAGCTATCTTGGATGTAAATGCTCAATCATTCCTTTATGTTACCTTGGAACACCTCCAAGGTCTTTGGAATCCATCAATACCTATGCTCAAACAATGAGTTAATTCAAATGTCAAATCCATTCTGATAGGATTCATCTCTTAACAAGATTTTCATAACCATATCTAAATCATATACACATGTATAATCACATTAAACCAGCAGGAAGATGCAAAATAAACCAAATACTTATATGCATAAACATCTTCCTTTATCTCCATAGGTATCCCACTTTGACTTTAGACAACTATGGCACCCACAAGACTTGCCACACCTCACACAAGGATGGTACCTCTTCTTTGTTATATAGTCCATCGAGTGTATCCACTCCTTCCAGTGCTCTTCATGGCGTGCATTGAAAGCTAACCACATTTCTACAAGCCTCAAATCACTCATGCACAAACACACACACACACACACACACACACACACATGTAATCCAACACATTGGCTACACCACAACATTGAATTAACCAATGCCAAGCCAGTACGCTGACTGGGTTTGTTAGACATGCCATTAACTAGTATGCTAATCCAGCTCTCCAACTAGGATTATCAAGCATACAACAACCATTTCCAAGCCAACACCTTTGTTGGGTTTATCATGCGATAAAAAGGAGTACAATCACATGTCCCTTTCTCATATGAAAACCAGCGGTTCCCTCCAGGAAATCCATAGGTAACTCACTTGGCTGCAGCGTAGTATGGCCCCATAATACCCACTCACACAACATAAGGATTGTACCCCTTCTCTGCTACACAGTCCCTTGGTCGTACCCAACCCTCTAGTGTTATTCAGTGTGAGCATAGAAAGGTTAGCAATACCCATGCAATCCTCTCAAGTACCGATGCTCTTACTGGGTTTAACAGTACTACGAAGATACAAGCACATGCAAGGAATTTTTCAAGGTTTCTCAAACCCAAGCTACACTTGGAATTTCCTCTGCATTTTCATCTTTAGCAACCAACATATCCCCATTTGGAATATGTTCACCATCTCACCTGCATTACGTACAAGCATGTAGTTCACATGAGATATTATCAACATTTTAACCAAAATTATAGTTGAAGTAATACATGGTCCACCTCATTTCCATGATATATATATAATATATATATATTTATATATAATTTTAATTCTCTTTCACACAAAAACCAAGTTCATAACATGAGGTCCTTCTCATAATATCTATCCCTTGCAAGCCATAGCACATGATCACCCTGCAATGTGTCCTCATGACACAATTCACAACTACCAAACAATTAATACATTAATAATCAAATTTGAATTTGTATTTACAATTTTGTCTCATACAAAAAATGGATTTATCCAACCATGAGTCCATGCTCATATTGTTTGGCTCTTGTAAGTGGAAGCATGTTGTCCCTTATGGTCTTACATCTGCTTCCATAACCTGGACATCC
This sequence comes from Pseudotsuga menziesii, assembly GCA_001517045.1. Lineage (NCBI taxonomy): Eukaryota > Viridiplantae > Streptophyta > Pinopsida > Pinales > Pinaceae > Pseudotsuga > Pseudotsuga menziesii. Next base: position 186,187 of record LPNX010455849.1, on the reverse strand, counting down.
ACATACAACATGTCCTCCTAACACATTTTTAGATCAGCCAAACAATCATTAATAGTTATTAACAAAATTTCAAATCTGAAATTTACAAGTCTAATCTATGCAGAATTAGATTTCACAACCATGAGTTACTTCTCATAATGTTTGGACTTTGCATGTGGTATTTTCTAGTCTTTATTATGGACTTACTCACATTGCCATGCCCATGACAATTCTACCTGTGATTTGAAATTTGAATCAGCCAAACTACTTGTGAGTATCTGACATATAATCTTTTCTGTAGCAAGACTTCTGCGGTGGTTAATTGTAGCAGGAATCGGAAAAACAACAGTATTATGAATAATGTGGTTTTTCCGATTCCTGCTACATATAATCTTTTCATTGCATCATTTACAATAGTGGCTGAAGAAATCTTTAAAACTATAACACACAATAATTCAATCACTAGCAATCATTAATATCTAAAATGCAATGAAATACATTTTATTTATATGCACCATTAGCACGATAAAATTGCAAGATATAGTCACATAACTGATGCAATCAAATAAAACTTCCAATACTCATGATTGCACAATCATACTCCTTTCATGCAACTCTGTCCTCCAAACAGAGCATTATGGTAGCCAATCAAACATGACTACCTTCTTCATGCAATTCCTTTCCTTGTTCCATAGTAACTCGTGAATGATCTCATAATTGCCAATAATTGTATCATTTTAGCTATGACTGAATTGCAATGAAATATATCACAACCAGGAAATCACACAATACATCTCAATATATGTACCCACACATATGCATTCACAATCACAGTATTTACATAATATTTTAATGTACATTCACTCAATGCAACCATTGATTCATGGATACCATATAATGTTATGTCATGCATCGCACCATGATGTTTTGGAAGGTATAGATAATGCTTCAACACATCACCCAACCACCTCCCCAATCACTTGGTTAACTATCTGGGTGCCTTCCTTCTTCACCCGTACAAAACAATAGGAGTTCACTCACTCCCTGTTTGTTGGAAAAGATGTTTCATCCCAAATTAACACCAATAGGAAGTTCATGGGATACTTGTGTATCACTATACCATTTCCATTTCCAACACTGTTATGGCCTTACACATGACTATTTAATATGGCATGCAAAACCATAACATGACCATAAGTCCTCACTTTCTTTGGTTATTAAACTCGTAACCAACATACACTCATGGCATGATATTATTTCATATGAATGCATTCTAAATTCTGAACAATGAGATGGTATAAGGCTCCTTTCCTTGATACCCCATACCTCACCATACTTGATGGGATAACATTCACATAAATGCATCTAATATCACATGAAAACCAAGTAATAAATGATAATGGAAATATGGTTGAAGGGATTCTTACCCAATCCCCTCTCAACACTTATGCAATCATCATAAACAAACCATTATCTGCATGGTTGCCATCAACATTTTTGTTTATGTCACCTGATCAGTTGGCATCTTACCAAGGACTACACAACTCTTACATCGACCTCTTGATCATAGATTAATTGCCCAAACTTCTTTTCACAATGTTGTTGGTCACATGCAATAGCATTGTAACGTCCCCGACCCTCCGATCGACGAAGAGGACGCTACCATAGTGCTAACTACCTGGGAAAATAGCCCCATGAACATACACGTAAAAATTGAAATGCTTTGAACTAAAACATGCATACATTATTACCATACAGCGGAAGCAAAACCATACATTCTAGCATTCAACATGTTCATTGTAATTCATTAACAAATGAAATTGCAGGGATTTAAATACATGAATACTTATCTTATGAAGAAGAATGCCTCGCAACCAGCTATGTCACTGCAACGTTCCACCCAACCATAGGCCAGTGTGCTCCTTAATCTCTCAGCAACACTACCACCCCCGAGCTGGGCATGATTCCCCAAGGGATAAGGAAACTAAGTAGGCTCACACATAGCCAATTATATGTCAAAAGTCAGTCAAGCCAACAAGTTTGGGTTTATAAGACCAAGAGTACACAACAACACATAACCAAGCCAACAAGTTGGGTTTGTCAGGTTATCAGGAGATAAAAGTACTGTATGCTAAGCTAGTGGGCTCACTGAAGAGATAGGGATGCCTTCACCAGAACTAGATTGACTCCTAAGACATCCACACACTCTTAACACAAGGGATCATTCCCTTCTCTGTTGCATAGTCCCTCAGGACATGACTTCCCTTCCAGTTCTATTCAGGGGGTGTAGAGAAGAGAGCCAACCTTCTAGCTCTATCTATGAGGCTCTTGCAAAACATTAGGTTTATCAAGCAGACTCCTTTCCACTCCTACACAGTCCAAAAACCAATTGCCTACCCAACAATATACACCATTTCTGGGTTGAGGAAAACAATTCAGCCACAAAATTAGTTTCCAAGGAGAGTAAGAACAACCCACTATAGCAAATCGTATCCCAGGGACGTTTTGGCCATAACGTGGCCAAAAACGAATTCCATACACCACAATTACAGTGTTGAGAACACAAAAATGATTTTCAGCTTGACAAACATTGGGGAAATGCAACAGAACGTTGGGGAAAGGAACCCAACCACATATCATTACCAAAAACGAATCCACAACTCAGGAGAGTGAGGAAATGGCTACCACATGAGGGAAAAACACACCCACAGCAACTCAAAAATGAAATTTCACATACAGCGAATTCCCAGCCACTTGAGAAAGCCCCAATCGTGGGTGAATGATAATGATAGAAATTCCCAGGATCCCAATCGTGAAGGAAGAACACACATCCAGTAAAATCGTGGAGGTAAGAACAGCTCCCAAGCTTCCCTGCGTGAGAAAAATGAAGAACGTGGGTGTATGGGAAAATGGCATGCATTTTTGGGTGATTACTTGCTCCAAAAGTCAAAATTGATTTTCCCCAAAAATGGGTTTTCACCAAATTCGAAATTGTTGCCCATACTCTTCCCATCCCCATGCAATAACTAACTCAACCACATTCTGGCAGAATTTAATGATTGGGGAAAAAGACAAAATGGGTAGTTGAGGGTTTGATGGGTTCTCTCTTTGACATTTTGCTTTTCCCCATTGGCCCAAAGGTTTAAATAATTTCCCTCCCTATTCCTTAGGAAAATCATGCCCCCATCTCATTATTTGTTGCATAGACATAGCTGGTTTTTAATTAACTTGCATATTTACATGATGACAAAATTATATTGTGGCAGCTAGCACAAAATATACCTTCAGCAACGATTTTAATTACTGGAACATAAAACGATAAATCGATGGTGGGGATTTTTCCTTTAGCTCCACACCATGATTAATTACAATATATACATCATATACATTAATGCAACGGGGTCAAAACTGGGGTGTTACAAGCATCATCAACATCTTTAACCACGATTCAACCATCTATGGTCATACAATCATCACCAACCAAAATAATTGTAGTTAGTGGCTCATTGCATATGTAAAACCTCACTACTTTTACCAATATGCAATATCATATGCATGCAAAAACATCGTTGCATGCACTATGCCATATCTATTAATATGCCCAGTAGTGCATATGCATTTGACCTATCTAATATCTTGCATTTCCAACATTACTATCCCAAAATTCATATACATAAAACTCAAAAAATATAAATATATCAACAAGAGAATAGTTGAGGAGTTCTCCCTTTCTAATTCCTCTTTCACATCACAACAATTCTAATTCCATGGCTTCTTTTCCAAACACACAAGGGATTATCTATTATTTTCTCACTAAGCTGCAATTCAATACATATACACATGTGTATCATTTATACTTGCTACTTTCCAAGTATGCCATTATTATTCTATAAACAAGAATAATTTAAGGTGAGAAAATTCTCATATTATCAATATTTCCTTATGGAGATTATTCTCCAATTTCCGCTACAACCATCATATCAGCCTTATGTAGATTTTCTTGGTCATTACAACATATCTTGTTACACTCATATGACATGCATTGTTGCTCCAATTTCTTTGAGCAATTATGTCCAAGTCCAATTTATCTTTCTTGGACTCCCTAGCACTTATCAACACTGCCATTAATTCAATTCCAACTCCATGTGGATCCTTTTTAAGGTCCATTATATGCCCTTGTTCCTTGTTCAAAAGTGAGACTTTCTTTCCCTTCCCATGGAAATATTTGCTACAATTTTGAACCACATGATTAATTCACACATGGCAATGCATCATTCCATGATTAACAGCTTTTGCATTTCCACTCTATCATTATCATGAGCCACATGACCTATCCACATGTCATAAATTTCTAGTTCATAACCTACAAGCCTTTCATCATGTATACACTTCCCACAAGGATGATCCACCCATTGTCCTTACAAGTTGCATGTCCTTTACCTACTCGCCCGTTCCTGACCCTGCTGAGCATTCTTATCCAAGGCACCAATGTCCATTATTGGTCTCTTTTATTCCTTCATGACTAGACATGGTTGTCACTCATTAATAATGTATAGGCCAACTATTTACTCCCAATAAGGGCTTCTACAACCCCATCATGCAATCCATAATGCATAGTATGAATATAGAGAATGTAGTGCATACAATCTAGTTGAGGGATGATCAATTCATGTTAACTCTCCTTCTTCCATCATGCATATTTATAAAATACAATCTGCAATAGTGTAATCTTATCCATTCAATAGGTTTTCCCATATGTTAACATTAATTACCATAATATTCTCAATGGATTATCCTTGCTCAATGGTACTGCTTTTCACCAAGCATCCAACCATGATTTCTTCAAATTTTTTTCCAATTGCTAGATAACAAGCAATTTTACCATGCCCAATAAAGCCTAGAGGCTTTGCTCTACCTGATGTTTGAAGAAATTGAAACCTGTTTAAAAAATAAGAACCTTTTGCTTGATTCTTCTATATTTTAGCCTCATTGCATTCTTAAAAATACACAAAAATAAATTTCATGCATTGTGTGAACAACCCATAATGTTGATTTATGTCAAATTACAGAAACATTTGAGTCACCCCTTCAAACTCCACAATCTTCCCTCATTTTATCATGTTCCAGAAACCACAGTTAAACTCAAGAACCTACTTTGTAGATTAAAAAAAATGGGGGTCAAGGAGGCTTGCACCCATGCCGCCATAGGGTGGTTCGAGGGAAACATCGTTGTTTTTTTTGTGTAAATATTTCCATTTCACGCAACTAGCACATAAGATCAACTAAAATTTTAGATCTTCGGACACCTAAATTTTGATTATGAAAATCACAGCTTTTTCCTTGGTTTGTGCAAAACGTATGCAACCCCACACCATTTTACTGCTTATGAGACATAAGAAGATCTGGGATCCACAAGATGGTTGTTTCCCAAAACCATTTTTGCAATCATGAACGCACAAGAGGGTGACACGTCAACAGGGTGGTTTTTGTTTCAAGATCATGACACTTAAATTAACTCTCATGCATCTCTATCAGCCTAAAGCGCTATCAACCGTCGTTCTCATCTGCATGATCTTTAGAACTAACATAACTGACGGAAGGGTCCCCATCATCTTTGACATCTTTACATGTACATCTCTACCTATCACATCCTAGTCGGTGACATCATCCCATGTCACATCACTACAGGTACACCAAAAGCGGTTTCAAGGTCAAAGGGGCAATGGTTTTTCGAAACTGCTTTTGCAACCCTAAACTCATGAGCAGCTAACATGTTGCATCAGTGGTTTCCCTTCAGGATTAGGATCACTAAAATAAACATCATGCATGTTTATGACTATAAAGCACTCTCAGTCGTTGATCTCCATCACTGCCATATGATCTAAGATCAGTTTCTTTTGGGCCCCATCACACATGGTTTGATGTGGTTGATCCACATGCAAACCTATTCCCATGTGGATCTACCATGTCATACATTCTTTCCACATGGACCCTCCACATCACATCACTGCTAACTAGACCAAAAATGGTTTCAGGATCGATGGAGCAATGATTTTCTGAAAACATTTTTATGACCCTGAATGCACGAGAAACTAACACATCATCTCAGGGGTTTTCACTTCAAGATTAGGCTCATTAAAATAACCATTGTGAATCTTCGTGATCCTGAACTATCTTCAACCGTTGATATTGATCATGATGAGCTGATCTTCCCCTGCCTTCACACTCGGGCACCTGCAGTCACACATGCACGCAGATATGATGTGGATGGTCCACATTGCATATCTTTCCTATGTGGCATGTTCCACGTCGGATATTCTACCCATGTGGCTTGTCCACGTCACCCATCCACATGGTGCAAGTAGGGCCCAATTGAAATTTCCCAAATTTTTTAAAATTTTGAATTTCCACATAATCTTAATTCATACACAAGGTGGTTGTTTCAAAATTGTTCTTTGCTCCTTATCTGTCACTTAACATAAACTAATTTCCCCATAACCAATTTCTATTTTTTCCCTGTAAATATGAATTTGTGGCTCATACAGCTCTATTATGGCAACCAAAAGCTCTGATACCACTCTGTAACAACCCCTTAGATCATTTCAACTAAGGCATGGGATATTAACCAAATTCGATGCCTCCAAATTTGCCCCATAACCATAATTATGTATTTACTAATTTCATAACATATAAAAATACGTGTGCAGAACGTAGATAAAAATACATAATAAAAATAAGATTTATCCACACGGACAATTCATGCATATACAAGCATAATCAATTACATGCATCAATTAAAAGCATTGCATAACAAGATACAAGATAATACTTATCTTAAACAATGTTAAACCAAGCAACTATATGTGTAAGAGTACTTTTCCACCCAACTATAAGAACTATGTCCATCATATACTCTTCTTGCTGAGAGGTCATCCCCAAGCTGGGTTATGAGGCCACCAGGGCAAAGGAAACACCTACGGGATTCTCTCTCTCAACCAACAACCCAATCTACTCTCTATGCTTAGCCAAATGCTCATATATATCTCTACAAGGTTCTCACTCAACTCTCAAAGCCTTGTATTCCACAATACCTACCCCACACAACACCCTTATTGGTTCAAGAATCCCCTTCACTGATCCATGGTTCTCTTGGGAGATCCATCTTATTGATTGCTTCCTATGTGTGCATAGAATAAGACCAAGCTGCTAAATGTTGTTGGAGAACCACTTGCAACCTCAATTCATTGCTTCTCAAGCATGTAATAGTAGCAAAACTCAAGGGTTAAGGGTTCCTAGCTTTCCCAACCTCTCTACTTACTTACAACCATGATTTTTCCCTTCCAAATAGGTTGTCCTAGATACAAATTCGAATTTATGGGTTATAGATCCTACTAAAAGGTTATGAACAACAATGGAGAGCTCTGTCCAATTTAAATCTGCATGCAAGAATGAAGAATGAGGGTTGACTTCCAAGAGATATGAGAAAATGGTAAAAATTAAACTGACATTACTTCTGACATTAGAAGAAAGGACTCTTGACTATTGCATATTGAATTCTGACTTGTGACATAAATGTCCAAAAGTGCACTCAGCCCCATGCTTTAATAACTACATGAAGGGACCTTTCCCACCAACTTCACACATGCATTCAATAATTGGAAAATAGTAAAAAAGGGCATCAAAATTTTGGATCTTCCCTCCACATAATTTGGAAAAGGACACCACTGGACAACTCAACTTAAGGAGGCACATCTATCTATTAAAGCATAATTTCAAGGTTCCAAGTTTGAAAAATTATGGTTTCTCTGTCTAGGTCATCCAGTTCAAGGAGCAGTTTGGGCATCTCAAATTGGTGAGATCTATTTCTCTATTATTTCCATTTGAGGTTCTCATATCAGAATGATAAATCACACCAAGCTTGAGGATAAGCTTCAAGGGGTTGATAACTTCTGAGCATGGAAGTATAGAATTTCTCTTATCTTAGAAGAGAATGACTTGGACAAGTATGTCTCTGAAGAGGTTCCAAAACTAGAGGGAGATGATGCCAAAGCAAATCACAATAAGAAAATGAACAAAGCCAAAAGAAACATTGTGTACTCCATCAAAGATAATCTCATCCATCATGTCTCATCATTGAAGACTCCCAAGAAGATGTTCGATGCGTTGACCAAACTATTTGAAGGTAAGAACATCAACCGGAACATGACCTTGAGGAATCAACTCAAGAATGTGAAGATCCAACATTCAGAAACCATTTAATCTTATTTCACAAGGGTTTCTCAAATCCGGGAACAACTTGAAGCCATTGAAGAAAATTTCGAAGAAGGACAGATCGTGATGACTACCTTGAATGGTCTCCCAAGATCATAGGACTCATTCATCCAAGGGATATGTTTCAGGAAGAATCTAATCAAGTTCAATGGAATGTGGGAGGAATGCACCCAAGAAGAATCCCAATTAGTGTCAAGAGAAGAGAAGATGGGAGAAGATGATGATCAAGCCCTAACAACTCATGCAAATAAGGGTACAAAAAAGAGGGAGGATCGCCCTCACATAAGGCCCAAAATATTCAAAAATAATAATAGATCTCAAAGGGACTACTCCAATATTAGATGTTTCTCATGCGATGAGAAAGGCCACTTTGCTAAAGACTACCCCAAAAACAAAGGATCCACTATGACAAACAATAATATGCATCATGCTCACATTGTCGAAGAGGATGAACCAGAAAGGAAAATAACAAAAGAAGATTCCTTAAGTGATGAGGAATATGTACTTTAAGGATTCAACCCATGATTATGAAAATCATGCTCTATGGGCTTGATTTGAATAAGAACCTCTTATTTGGATAAGAAGGGATGAAGTTGTGAATGAAGAAGAAGGGACACTGAGAACCATTACACGGTCCCATGTGATCTATGGTGCATAAGACTTGCTCAGCATTGTTGATTATGAGAAAGATAGACATAGGTCCTCAAAATCAGATGATGGAGTAAGCATGTTGTCAGAGACTCCAGTAATTCTTGTAAGAAGACAAGGATCAAGAGGGAGTCCACCAAACAAACAAACAAAGATAAGTATTTGAATGGTCATTTCCCATATAACTAGTTACTTAAGTGATATTGTTCAGTTGCGTACATATTTACGTTCCTAAATTGAGGAAATGTATTATAAATGTTTCATTGTTTTCATTGATGAATTGATCCGGTGGATTATTCATCTTCAAAAATTACACTGATCCAATATGGTACAATGGGTATTAATCTATGGTTCAAAGACCATAACATATGTTTTTAACTCATATGCTAAACATAGCGCAAGAACCGCGCAGTTACCACATGCTGCGCAGCTATCGCAAGAACCGCGCAGCTATCGCAAGAACCGTGCAGTTATCGCATGGTGCGCAGTTATGGCATGGGCCACGTAGTTGTAACATGCTCGCACAGTTACGTACTGGCGGTTAGACGAGGGTGTGCGATCACGTTCGCTACGACATATACATCGTGTTTGCTGCGATAGGTATATATCGGTTGCTGCGACATTTGTGAAGTTAGTAGTGACATCAAACGGTTACGTTACAGGTGGCATAACCTAGTTGCAAGTGATTGCAACGTGTTGTGAGTCAACACATGTGCGTGTAGTTGGTTGCAACGTTTCGGGGATATGGAATGTCGTGGTAACATAATGCTTGTGCATCAATTTGGCGGGATTGCATGGTTCAGTTTAGCATATGGTTGTAACGATAATAAAGAAGATAACAGCTGTAGCGGAGGAATGGAAGCCGTTACTTGTCCTCTAACTAAACGCTTAAATAGACGACCCTGGCCACATTTCAGTGAAGGGGGGGGGAATTTCAGATTGTGTTAGAGCACAGAGCTTCGTTTTACTATTATGAGAAGCTTGGGGAGTTGTTGTGAAGTGCCCAGATGCTGTTTCTTTTGAAGTCGACATTCTCTGTTATATTTTAGCTTTCTTTGCCTTTCGAAGGCTAATTGTAATTTCCAGAAGAGAGGTCTTAAAGACTTCGTACAACATTCTATTTACAGTTGCTGAAGTTGATTCCCGAACCATTTTGTACCATTTTTAAAACCATTAATTGGATCGGTACCCATTGGAGAGGGACCCGGAGATGTAGCCCAGTGAAGGGGGTGAACTCCGTTATCAACTTCTGGCTGTGACTCTCTGATTCTGTGTTTCTTTTTATATCTGTTACCAGTTTTGTTGTTGTCATTTCGTTTTCTCATTCCTGTCTCAGTTTACTGATCATTTCTATTTCTAAGCATTCAATTGATGTTAATGCTATTCCAGGAATTAAGTAAACTGATTAAATGCATTCATTAAACTTTTTAATGCACATAAGTTGAGGTCCGATGGATCATGTTATGGTATCAGAGCTGGTTAACTGCTTGTGCAAGTTTGTGAATGCTTACCAAGTCCAGGTTAAAGCTTGGTGAAGGAGAATTAATTGAAGGAGATCTTGAGGTTGGCTCAAGGAGAACATTCTCAAGAACCATGTCTTCTCCACGAGGGGAAGAAGAGGGACATACAAAACGGGAAAAACCTGTTATTTCCAAAATTGAGTTTTTGGAGGCTTTTATCAGCATGAAAGCCATGATGGAAATTCTACTCGATGAGCGAGCAGAAAGGAAGAAGAAAGAAGAAGGATCTTCATCCAGAGATGCCGAAGTGAAGAAGGAAGAAAAGGGTGAAGGAGTAGGAGGTGATGGTGATCCTCCTGATACTAATCAAACTTTCTCTTCTTCTCATACTTCTCATTCAAATAATGCAAATCCTAAGATGCCTTATTTCAAATTGGATGTAAAATTTGAATTACCAATTTATAATGGAGATTTAGATGCTGAAAAGTTAGACAATTGGATCAAGTAGCTTGAAGTATATTGCAGGGTGCAGGGCATTACTGATGATTCTTCCAGAATTCAATTGGCCACTTTGAGAATGAGTGGAATGGCTCTTACTTGGTGGGAGAGCAAGATTCAGCAAGATCTTCGAAAGAATGGTAAAATTATTTCAGTTTGGAATGAATTAATTGAAGTATTAAGGAAGCAATTTTATCCTTTAGGCCACATGTAGCAATTAACCATGAGTTGGAAAATGTTTAGACAAGCTAAAGGACAAAGAATTCAAGATTATACTCATGAATTCAGAAAGAGGGCTATTGCATTGAATGTTTCATTAGATACATAAGAAACTATTCTTAAGTACATTGGTGGCATGCATTCTTATTTGAAGCATACTTTTTTGATGTTTAACCCCAGTAACTTGGATGATGTATGTGTTCAAGCTACACATTTAGAAGCTAGGGGGAAGCATGCTAATGATACTTTTGTGAAGAAATCCTTTAAATTTGACAGCAAATCGAAAGGAAAAGATAAGGGGAAAAAGAAGATGGCTATTGTTAAGAAAGAAGGTGAAAAGCCTACATGTTCGCATTGTCAGAAGGGACACGATGTCTCTAAGTGTTGGAAACTTCATCCAGAGTTAAGGCCAAAGAAGTACGGAGGAAACAAAGATAACGGCAAAGCAAAAGCTACTGCAGCAGTTATTCAAGACTTGGGATCCGACTCAGGTGATGAAACAAAGGTTACAGCTATCGGAATCCAGGGTAAGAATAAAAGTATCTCACTTTCCATTGATGCAAAACCAAGTTCTAGTGCAAGTACAAATCTGCCATCTACTTCTAAGCAAAATGATAAAAATAGAAGTGCATTGTTTCATGTTCATGTCATTGCAAATCACACAAAGATTGATACATTGTTTGATAGTGGTTCGCAAGTAAATCTGATATCAGAAAAAGTGGTTAAGAAATTGCATTTGGTTACTATGCCTCATGAAAAACCCTATCCTCTTGGTTGGGTTACTAATGATACACAATTGCAAGTTACAAAGAAATGTGTTTTGAAATTTGCAATCACTGAAAAGTTGATGGATGAGGTAGAACTAGATGTAGTACCACTTGACATTTGTGGAATAGTACTTGGGAGTCCATATTGTATGACCGAAAAGCAGTCTTTTATAGAGAGCAGAATAAGTATCATCTTTTTAAAGATGGTGAGGAATATATTGTACGAGCAAATAAGACAAAAACAAACCTAGCAATAGTTTCTGCAGGACAAATGAAGAGACTGGTAAATGCTAGTAAGAATTTTTTGTTAATGATGGTTAAGATGAAAAATGATGAGATCTCTAAATCTTTTGAAGAATGCGATCCAAAAAATAAATCTGAACTGATTGAAATTATTTCTGAGTATGATGATTTATTTCAAGATCTGAAAGGGTTACCACCAAAGAGAGAGATTCAGCATGAGATACATTTGCAGCAGGATTTGCCACTCCCGAACATAGCCATGTACCGGATGTCTGTAATGCAGAACGAGGAAATCAAGAAGCAGGTTCAGGAGCTGATTGAGAAGGGGGTCATCTGGCCAAGCACTTCTCCTTGTGGCTCTCCTATAGTCTTGGTTCCGAAGAAGGATGGGTCTTGGAGGATGTGCATCGACTATAGGGCCCTTAACAAAATCACCATTAAAAACAGGTATCCTCTTCCTCGCATTGATGATTTGCTTGATTAGTTGAAACATGCAACTTACTTTACAAAATTGGATCTGCGTAGTGGGTATCATCAAATCCGTGTTGCTGAGAATGATGCTTGGAAAGCAGCGTTTAAAACAAAACAGGGTTTGTATGAATGGCTTGTGATGCCTTTCGGGCTCTGTAACGCACCTGCTACTTTCATGCGGGTCATGAATGATGTCTTTCGTTCATTCATTGATGATTTTGTAATTGTATATTTGGATGATATCTTGGTGTTTAGCAAAACCTGGAAAGAGCACATTGTACATGTGAAGAAAGTTTTAGATGTACTAAGGAAGGAGAAGCTTTATGTAAAAATGTCTAAATGTGAGTTTGCTAAAACTTCTTTAGTATATCTGGGCCATATTATTGGTGGAGGCCACCTGCAAGTGGACCCAGCCAAAGTTGTTGTCATTGTAAACTGGCCACGGCCTAACACCGTTACTGAAATTAGAAGTTTTCTGGGTGTGGTTCAGTATTGGAGGAAATTCATTTCTGGGTTTTCTTCCATTGCTGCTCCATTACATGCGCTGACAAGCGCTAAAGAAATTTTCCAGTGGGGAGGCAAGCATCAGAGAGCCTTCGACACTTTGAAGGAAAGGATTAGCACCGCACCAGTTCTGACGTTGCCAGATTTGCAGCAGCCATTTGAGATCGAAACAAATGCCAGCGGGTTTGCCATGGGAGCCATTTTGATGCAAGGAAGGAAGCCGGTCTGTTACCATTCAGAAATGTTCTCTACTGCGGTAAGTAACTATCCGACTTATGACAAAGAGTTGTATGCTTTAGTACAGAGTGTGAAGAAGTGGAAACATTATATCATGGGAAAATAAACAGTCATACATACTGATCATCAACCACTTCAGTATTTACAATCTCAAACTAAAATACAACAAAGTAGGCATTTAAGATGGATGGGATTCTTACAACAGTTTCATCTCGTAATTAAGTACAAAAAGGGAATTCATAATAAGGTAGCAGACATGTTATCGAGGCCACCTACAAATGCTTCAATCATTCTTCAAAACAGTTCATTAACACATGAAAGTTATATTGAACAATACACAAAAGATAAAGATTTTAAGAAAATATATGCATCACCAATACATGGTAAACAGGAAGAGAACTATTATGTGCATAATCAACTCTTGTATCATCTTGGTAAACTTTGTATTCCAGAGAAAGAGAGAGTACATGTGATTCGAGAAGCACATAGTTCATTGATTGCAGGACATTTTGGAGTAAGTAAAACACTGTCATTATTGCAAAATCATTGTTATTGGCCTCAGATGCAAGAAACTGTAGCTAAATACATAAGAGGTTGTGTTATGTGTGCAACAAGTAAGCCTAGCAATAGGAAATTGGGTTTGTACACACCTCTTCCAGTTTCTTCTCGTCCCTGGGAAAGCATTTCTATGGACTTTGTAGGAGGACTACCTATGTCTAGAAAAGGACATGATTACCTATATGTTGTTGTGGACAGATTCAACAAAATGTGTATCTTAATGCCATGTAACAAACAGATCACTGCTGAACAAACAGCTCATCTATTCTTTCAGAATGTTTGGGTACATTTTGGGCTACCCATGTCTATAGTATCGGATCGGGATTCCTGGTTCTTGGGAGAATTCTGGTCAACTTTATGGGAGCTTATGGATACTAAACTTAAGAAAATTACAGCTTTTCATCCATAGACCGATGGGCAAACAGAGGTAGTAAACAGAACAGTGATTCAGCTGCTCAGAGGGTATTGTAGTAAACACCCTAAACTTTGGGATGAGTAGTTGCAGTATATACAACATGCTTACAATCATGCAGTTCATTCTTCCACGAAAAGATCTCCTTTTGAAACTTGTTTTGGTTATCTGCCAAAAACACCGATGGACTTCTCTTTTGGCAGAGATGCAGTGGATGGACATCATGATGCAGATAAAGCTCTAAGGTTCATTCAGAGAATCCAAGCGGTGCAGCAGGAATTTTAGGAACAGTTGGAGAAGAGCCAGGCAAAGTACAAAGCCAGGCATGACAAGCATCGAGTTGATCATCAATTTCAGGTTGGTGACAGAGTTTGGTTACATATCACCAAAGAAAGAATGAAAGGTGAAGGTAAAAAGCTTAAGCCTATCAGGTATGGTCTTTTTGAGATCTTGGAAAAGATCGGTACTAATGCTTTTCGCTTGAATTTACCTCCATACATGCAAATTTATTCATTTGTCAATGCTGTGAATCTTAAACTGTATGAGCCTCCTATGATCATGGATGAGGAAACTAACATACAGATTCCTTCAGTTGATGATATGGCACCTGAATACATGAATGAGTTGTAGGATGATGTTATTCTTAATAGAAATGTAAGGACTTCACGAAGGGGGAATGCTGAGTACCTTCGAGTGGGGCTTAAAGGCATGCATCCTAGCAAATCAAGATGGATGGAGATTGAAAAAGTGAGGGAGTTGTACCCTCACTTACTTGCAGAATGATTCAAGATTTTGGTGGTCCAAAAGCTCTCCAATGGGGAGGGATGATCCGGTGGATTATTCATATTCAAAAATTACACTGATCCAATATGGTACAATGGGTATTAATCTATGGTTCAAAGACCATAACATATGTTTTTAACTCATATGCTAAACATAGCGCAAGAACCGCGCAGTTACCACATGGTGCGCAGCTATCGCAAGAACCGCGCAGTTACCACATGGTGCGCAGCTATTGCAAGAACCACACAGTTATCGCATGGTGCGTAGTTATGGCATGGGCCGCACAGTTGTAACATGCTCACACAGTTATGTACTGGCGGTTAGATGAGGGTGCACGATCACGTTCACTGCGACATATACATCGTGTTTACTACGATAGGTATATATCGGTTGCTGCGACATTTGTGAAGTTAGTAGTGACATCAAACGGTTACGTTACAGGTGGCATAACCTAGTTGCAAGTGATTGCAACGTGTTGTGAGTCAACACATGTGCGTGGAGTTGGTTGCAACGTTTCGGGGATATGGGATGTCGTGGTAACATAACGCTTGTGCAACGATTTGGTGGGATTGCATGGTTCAGTTTAGCATATGGTTGTAACGATAATAAAGAAGATAACAAATGTAGCAAAGGAATGGAACCCGTTACTTGTCCTCCGACTGAACGCTTAAATAGACGACCCTGGCCACATTTCAGTGAAGGGGGGGAAATTTCAGATTGTGTTAGAGCACAAAGCTTCGTTTTCTGTTATGAGAAGCTTGGGGAGTTGTTGTGAAGTGCCCAGATGTTGTTTCTTTTGAAGTCGACATTCTTTGTTATATTTTAGCTTTCTTTGCCTTTCGAAGGCTAATTGTAATTTCCAGAAGAGAGGTCTTAAAGACTTTGTACAGCATTCTGTTTACAGTTGCTGAAGTTGATTCCCGAACCATTTTGTACCATTTTTAAAACCATTAATTGGATTGGTACCCATTGGAGAGGGACCCAGATACGTAGCCCAGCGAAGGGGGTGAACTCCGTTATCAACTTCTGGTTGTGACTCTCTGATTCTGTGTTTCTTTTTATATCTGTTACCAGTTTTTTTGTTCTCATTTCGTTTTCTCATTCCTGTCTCAGTTTACTGTTCGTTTCTGTTTCTAAGCATTCAATTGATGTTAATGCTATTCTAGGAATTAAGTAAACTGATTAAATGCATTCATTAAACTTTTTAATGCACATAAGTTGAGGTCCGACGGATCATGAATAGTATACTACTAATATGCATGTGATGGCTAATTGGCCTATGGTATTGTACAACATTCCATTGCTACTTATCTATAATTAAAACTCTTTGTTAATGTGTTAAGAGTAGTGCACGCTCTTAATTATG
This sequence comes from Pseudotsuga menziesii, assembly GCA_001517045.1. Classification (NCBI taxonomy): domain Eukaryota; kingdom Viridiplantae; phylum Streptophyta; class Pinopsida; order Pinales; family Pinaceae; genus Pseudotsuga; species Pseudotsuga menziesii. The sequence continues at coordinate 169,771 of LPNX010455849.1, read as the reverse complement.
TTCTGGAGAGATGGATGGCATCTAGAAAGTTATCGTATGTGTATGGGATATGGATGAATGTTGTGTTGAAGCAGTGGATAATATAGTTGCATAACTCTGTGACATATGTCTTTATGCATAAGATATTGTCATTATCAATATGTTTTCAAAAATATGAAATGTTTCTAATTATGCAACCAAATTTGACTTGTAGGAAGGATCGTATGCAATCACCTATAAGAAAAGAATGATGAGGCTTGTTCAACCACAACGCTCAAAGCATATTTACTCAGATAAAGCACATAAAGAATAACCTAAAGCTCCCAGATTCATAGGCACAAATATAGAAGAGGAGACTTTAGAAGAACATGATGACCATGACATGACCAAGCCACAAAGACTTTTTGATCCACCTTGAGAGGAAACACCCAAAACAAAAGACCAGCTTGGGAACGAGAGATCATCCAAGAGGCATAGAAGTATGGTGCTCCAGACGAGACTTCTAAATAAAGAAATAGGACTCAGACACACTCTAGTTATGTGGCGATATTGTGTGACATCATTGAAGCAAATCCTTATAGCTATGAAGAAGCATCCGAGAAGAAAGAGTGGAAGGATTCTATGATCGAAGAGTACAAGTCGATCATGAAGAATGATGTATGGGATGTGGTTTCGAGACCTGAAGGTAATTCTGTAGTGACTTCCATGTGGATCTACAAGATCAATCCTTCAACATATGACAACATCGAGAAATACAAAGCAAGGTTCATGGTTTCTCTCAGATAGAGGGAGTCAATTATGGCGAGTTGTTTGCTCCATTGACCAGACACACTTCTTCAGTGAAGTAGAAGTGCATATCGTATAGAGAACCACATGTTTCCAGAAGAATTTATATAGCCTCAGAAGGCACCCATGGGATAACACATACAATTACATGAGAAGCTTGAGGATCACATAGAGTGATGGAGATCTCAACCTTTACTACAAGGTTGAATATCGAATCCTACATAGGACGAGAAGATCATAGATGGGTGCAATAGGAACTTTCAACAAAGTTCTATATGGAGGGTCTTGGTATCTAGTGACCTTGAGAGATGACATATATGGATGCATAGAAGATCAGAAGCAAAGGAGACTACCAGTCACTCCAATGCAAAATGCCCCGATGCAGAGAGTACAAGATGAAGAGGGAGTATGGTGCTTCACTTCAGAGGGAGTGGCTACAGTATATCTTAGAGTTCGAGAATCTTGACATGATTTTTGAAATTAGAGGTGTGCCAGAATCTAGAAGAGATTTTACTTATATAAGGAAAATATGCAGTCAAGATCCTGAAGAGGTTCGAGATGTTGGATTGTAAGGCTATTGCTACACCGATGGAATCAAACTTGAAGTTGTTGTGTGATCCTACTTCAGATACAGTTGATGCCACAATGTATAGATGGGTTATTGGTTCATTGATGTACTTGATGAACACGAGGCCAGACATATGTTTTATTGTGAACACACTGATCCAGTTCCTGATGTATCCTCAACGTGTTCATCTGGTGGCTGCAAAGCATGTATTGAGGTACATGAAGGGTACAATTGATTATGGGCTCAAGTATGCAACAGATCATAAGATTAACCTACATGGTTATGTTGATTCAGATTGGGCATACAGTGCCACAAATATAAAGAGAATTTCATGTTGTTGCTTCAGTTTGGGATCCGATATGTTCTCTTGGTTTAGTAGGAAGCAGTTGAGTGTGGAACTAAGTACAACCGATGCAGAATGCATTGCATCCTCTTCGGCTAGTTGTGTGGCAGTATGGATTTCGAAGCTACTGTCATATTTGTATGATATCGAATTAGAGGTGACTAGAATATTTTGTGAAAACCAGAGTTGTGTGAAGTTGTCCAAGAATCCAGTGTTACATGTCAAGTCAAAGCATATTGAGATCAAGTATCACTATGTTTGGGACATGGAGCAGAAATGAGCAGTGAAGCTCCAATATGTTGCGATGAATGAGAAGATAGTCGATGTCTTGACTAAGCCTCTAGAGAGAGTGAAGTTTGAATACTTTAGAGACAAGCTTGGAGTTGTACAGATCAATGTCCATCGCAAGAGGGATTGATGATTCTTGGTGGTTCACTACATACTATATGAAAAAGGATTGGCTCTATATATATTGAAGTCCTAAATGGTTCTAGGCCTACATCCAGTATGAAAAAGGACTGGCTCTATAGGTGATGAAGTCCTATATGGTTCTAGTCCTACATCTAGTATGGAAAAGGACTGGCTCTGTAGATGATGAAATCCTATATGGTTCTAGGCCTACATCCTATATGAAAAAGGATTGGCTTTGTAGATGATGAATTCCTATATCGTTCTAGGCCTACATCATGTATGAAAAAGGACTGGCTCTATAAATGATGAATTCCTAGATGGATCTAGGATTGCATCCAGTATGAAAAAGGATTGGTAGTGTAGAGATATGCATTTAGTATGAAAAAAGATTGGCACTACAGATATATGCATCCTGTGTGAAAAAGGACTAGCACTGTGGAAATGCACATCCAACATGAAAAAGGGTTAGCACTGTATGAGGTACATCCAAGATGAAAAAGGGATGGCCCTATAGTTGATGAAGTCTTAGATGGGATCTAGGCATACATCCAACATGAAAAAGGGTTGGCTCATAGTTTATGAAGTCTTAGATGGGATCTAGGCTTACATCCAACATGAAAAAGGGTTGGCTCCGTAGAACTTGTCATGATGTATAGATTCGAGAGATGTCACTAGTCAATGGTCAACGAGATGATAGTTACTGCAAGGGTGATGATGATCCAGTGACGATGATGATCCAGCGGTAATGATGATGAAAAATGAGGATGACGATGTCCAAAGATTGTGTCTAGTTGTGGTGATGACCATGTCAGAAGAATATTTTCCTTGTTAAGAGGGAGTGTTGTTGTAAATGTAACTTCAGAATATATTCTTCATTTTGTTGTATTATTTTTTATTATTATCTTATTGTTATTCTACCTTCTTTGGATAAGTTTTTCCTTTGTTCAGAGATGTTATTATTATACATGTTCATGTTAGAATATTGAGGTAAACCCTTCGTTGTAAGTTGGGGCAATAGTCCCCAAAAGAATAAGTGTAAAATGTATTTTTGAGGCTCCCTAGGAGAAGTCATCCTAGTAAGACTAAGAAGTTACCCCGGTTAGGTTTTTAGGTCATCCACATGAAGTGTATAAATAGGGAGGTGCCCTCCCTCATTTGTACATACAGCAAGTGCAAGCAAGTTTTTCCAAAGGAAGAGAAAGACAAGTTCCCTGGGAAGAAGAAGAAGCTACAGAAGTTATCTTATCTCTTTGGTTTTCTATCTTTGTTTGGCATTGTACTAAGTGACGAATCTATACTTAAGAAGTTGTTGGGTTTATCTCGAGAGAGGGTTTTCCTAGGATAAAATGTTTGTGTCTCTTTTTTTGTTTTTCTTGTCTATCTTTCAGTGATCCTATTGCATTAGATTATAGATCTAACATATTCGAATTAAAATGAAAACTCTAATAAAGTTGACCCTAATTTGGTGTAACATTGGATAAGGAAATTAGGGGATAACCAAGAGGTTGGACAATTTCTTGACAGAAAGGTTTCCTTACAATATGAAGATATAAATTATCTCTTGGGTAGACACAAGTGGTATGTTAGATCATATCTGAATTCTATTATGGTTGGAAAAGAAGGATGGGAAGCCATTTTGCTTGATCACATACTTGGATGGAAAATACTATTTTTAAAGACTGTGTTATCAAAACTTAGAATCTTTATGATAGTAATAGGAGAGACTAAGCTATGCAACAATTTGAAGACAATATTAGAACTAGGGCCTTAATGAAGGGATGGGCCAAATCATAAGCTTCAAAGTATCAAAAGGAAATCAAAGAGGCATTAGAGGGAATCCAAGTACTTTTTGATAATTTTACAACATGGGTCTTCTCAAAGGAGGAAGCATAGTTGTTAAAGGATTGGAGGGTAAGAAGAATGAGCTACTAGTATAGAAAGAGGCACGATGGAGGCTCAAAACAATATCTATGTTGATTAAGAGGGAGATAACAACACGCAATTCTTCCATAATTACACCAATTTTAGAAAACACATACATACTATTTGGGAAATCCAACATCCAAATAGTAATATGACCAACTCCTTCAAGGAGATAGTAGATGTTGATAAACATCATTACACGATTTTGTTTCGGAATCTAGATGCTGATAATATTGGGGAAATTATGAAATTTCTAGTTTTTACCTAAATTTATAAGTGAGGATGCAAATAAAGAGTTGGAGGTTGAGGTCACATATTTGGAACTAAGGGTAGTTTTACAATGATTTAAAAGGGGGGGGGGGGAGTTTAAGGCATGGTGGTCTTTTGTTTGAGTTCTACTTAGGGATTTTTTATTTGTTGGAAATGACTTGCTACATGTGGTAGAAGAGTCAAGACGTTTTGGGAAATTCTTGGGTGCATTCAATAGTATTTACATTGCCCTAATTCCAAAAAATCAACATTGTAAAACTTTTGAAGACTCCAAGCCTATCTCTTTATGAAATTTAATATATAAAATTAATTCAAAACATATTTGCTAACATGTTGAAAGGTAATATTCGGATTTTTTCTCAAAATAGAATTTCATATTTCCCTATCAATTCCAAATCCATGATGATGTGGGCCTAGCACAAGAAGACATGCACATAGTAAAAGAAAAAAGTATGCTAGCAATAATAATGAAGATAGATTGTACAAGGCCTATGATAGAGTGAATTGACCCTTTAATATTATTATTAATTCGCATGGGAATGAACCTATAGACAATAAAATAGATTGTGGGATGTGTATCTTCAATGTCATTTGTAGTGTTAATAAATGGGACACCTCTGCGATTCTTTACAATCTCTAGGGGACTTAGGAAAAGTTGTCCATTATCTCCTTTCCTCTTGTTTTTTAATAGAAGAGGGGCTTAGCTTGCTTAACAAGGATGTCAATAGGAATTGTGAAGTAAAAGAGATTCAGGTGGCAATAAATGTTTTTTAAACCCATTTTCTCTTTCTGGATGATATAATGATTTTTTCCATTGCTCAACAAAAGAATTGGAGTTAAAGTAGTTATTAGATTTATACACAAGGCTACATGGATCGAAATAAATCTGAACAAATATGCGATGTTGTTTAACAAGATGATAGATGGTTTTAAGATTTGAGAAAGCATCATCTTCCCTATGAAGACAAGTAAATTAAATCAAGGGGTGAAGTACCTAGGATTTGGCTTAAAACCTAATAAATATCATTATGAGGTCTAGATATGGTTGTATAATAAAGTGGAAGCAAGAATATCGGTGTGGTTGCAATCGATGGTTGTTCGGAGGAGGAAGGCTAGTGCTAGTTAAAGAAGTATTGGAGAGCATCCTAGTTGATTGCCTCACCATTACAAAGGTTCCTAAAGGAAAATTTATCAAAATTTGGAAGAAATGCTTCACCTTCTTATGGATGGGAAATAGAGAAAAGGAAGAAATTTCATTGGTTAAGCGGAAGAGGGTGGATTTACCCAAAGAATTAGGGTGATGGAGTGTGAGAAACATACACCTTTTCAATATAGCTTTGGAATTTAAAAGCTTGTGGAGGTTACCTACAAATGAAGGACTCTAGAAGAAAGTCGTGATAGGAAAATGCCTCAAGGATTCTCTTGGGAGGACTAGTTCATAATAACTCAAATATATTACCCTAAATCCTCTTGGAAATCCATGTATAAATATTATCCTTTGATTGGCAATTAGGTAGCTTGGTAAGTTGGAAACAAAGGAAAAACATGAATTGAGGAAAATTCCCCCTAGATATGATTAGCAAGGGAAGTTACAAGCTATCAGTTTCATTGTTAGAAGTATTACACAAGAAGGGGATTTTCCTCTTAAGAGATGCAACTTTAGAAAGGATTGGTGGATATGATCAATTCCAAAGATGAAAATGAGTTGAAATACTCCATCTATTGGGTGAAATGGAAAAGGAATGGATTGAGTATGTGAAGCAGATCTCACACATGATGATACAATTAAATAATAATTAAGAGGTTTTGAAGTGTGCTAAGAACAAATCCACAAGAGAATATAATGTTAAACTGGGTTATTCAGTTAAAATAGAAGAAGTTCAACGGATAGGAGATAGAATTGGGTGGCAGAGGACATTGTGGAAGCTCAACTACCCATTAAAATCCTAAATTTTGTTATGGTTGGCTATGGAAAATAAGCTATTAACTTGGGTAAAAAGACAACAAAAAAAATTGGATAGGTATAAACAAATTCGCTTTGTGCAACATAAATGAAGAATGAATCAATTGCTTATTTCTTTATTGTTCCTTATCAAGGAAATTCTGGTAGGCGGTAATCAATGAGTTAGGAATTAAAAATTGTTTGGGAAACTAATAATCTAAAATAAAGTCTCTATGAATGAATTATTGACAAAGTATTGAGCATCCAAAGAAGCATATCATGTATATAATATATTGTCTTTGGATGGATATGAATCTTATGATATTCAAAGGACATGTCTTTGACACCTTTGCAAGTAGCACACAATATCACAATAGCTTATGAACATAAAAAAAAGTCCAAACAAATAAAAAAGATCCAACAATACTACAAATTCCTAGTATGGAGAAAGAGATACCCTAGGAATTTTTCGACGAGCAAGTCAACGAGATCTAGGGTTTTGTGGGGTTGAAGCAATCCTACTCATTGATACCTCTTATTAGAGTTTTTCTTCAATTTGTTGATAGGCATGGGACCAATAATATGATAGATCTATACACTCTATGGATACTTTTGAAAACTGCAAATTGTAAGGGTATAAATCATCTACAATTTTTGGGTGATCCAAAGGTAGTGATTAACTAGGTAACCTGATATCACAATATTGGCAATTTAAATCTAAATCCAATTATGGATAAAATTGTAGAGGTAAAATCTCGATTATGAGACATATTGTTTACACATGTTTTTAGAGAATACAACTCTAAGGCCGATAGATTATCACGGGATGTGTTTCTCTTGCAAAAGGGTGCCCTTGCTAAACAAGTATTTAAGGGAGGAACTCTCCATCCAGGTACAATGATTCACATTTGCTAATTAAGTTTTATCTAGAGTCTATTTCCATTGGTAGGTTGAATTTTGGATGTGTGGGAGACCATGAATGTTAATTTTATTTATAGGTAAGGTCTTATAATAGTATTTGTGCCTTCTCTTTCTGTAAATTGATATTTGATATTTTGTCAAAATAGAACTAAGCTTACAAATATTAAGCTTTGGTCGATTTTATTTATATTTCCGAATTGAATTTATTAAACACAAATAAAAATATATTTAATTTCTAACTCTAAAATATCAATATAATTTTATTTTTTAAAAGAAAAAAATGAGCAATTACAAATTTGCTACTTTCATTTCATGGCAATTTTTCATCACTTTCACTTATTCATAGAAAAGGGAGTGACTTTGGGGATCGTTTAGCCTAGGAGTAAAGCCATGGTCAATTTTTTGTGACCCTAATCAAGAGCCCACTTATATCCAGAAAGTATAGTTGATGTTACATGGGTTTCCACGTGTGTTTTGGAATGAAGCCATTATGTGGAGGATCATAGATAGAATTGGAAGATTTGTAGCACTCAAGGAGGGTTGGCTAGTTATAGAGAATAATAGAATAGCCAAAGTGTTAGTATAATTGGACCTACAAGAAAGGTTATTAGATGAATTGGAGATAGAATGGTCAAACTAGATATTCCAACTCGATTATTGGAAATTGTCGTATGGGTGGAATTAGTGCCATAAGGTCAGACATATGCATGACTACTTCTCTTGTATCAGAAAGGACCTAGTCTCATAAAAACATACTATTGTTCAAAACAAGACCATAATAATCCAAAATGAACTCCAGAAATGAAGAAGGGACAATCTTGATAAAAGTCCAGAGGAAGGTGGGGTTGATTGAAGTTGTGTCGCAGCAAAGGATGAGCGTCATTCAAAGTGCATCCATTGTGGCAAAGTTCTTACCAATATTGAACTCTAAAGGTATAAACAATCATTATCCTCCTATATTTTGTCTAAAATAGGATAAGGCCTCCCATGTTTGAAACAACACAACACTTCAAACCAACATAAAACATGATGGGAGGACAAACACTAGAAGCTAATAGAGGTGGGACACCAGATAAGGGATAGGGCACTAGATAAGGGGAAGGAGTTGAGGATGGGAGATGAGAAATTGAAGTAGAACTCTTTCTTGGAGAAGAGGTCCAAATTCCATGTGACTGAGTAAAAAGTATGAGAAGATCAAGGTTGTTCTACCCCTTTGGAGAATGTCATGAGGGGCCCCACCCAGTATTTATATTCTACTTGGGTTGGAGACATAGTCGAAGGGAAGGAGCTTAGAAGGTTTATCTTAGATCCAAAAGAGACTTGTAGACATAAATACAAGAAAGGAAAGGGTGGATGGTTATGGGGAAGATCCAAAAAAATTATCCTGGACCCTTGTACCTAAATCAAATGTAAGGGGTTGTGTCATAATTACTCAAATGAAAAAATAGTCTTCTTGCAATCCCTCCTTCCAATCAGATTACTAGCTTCAATCCAAAAATGACCTCGAGAATGCCTATTAAGAACAAGATGGGGGACTAGTTTTGGAGAAATACATACCAATTTTCATCACTATGAAATATCATATGATGGTGGTCAAAACCAAGGAAAAAAAAGGAGATGAGAGAAGGAAAATAACAAATAATTAATAGGGTCCTTAGAGTAGGGAAATATCTCCCCGTAGTTCCCTAATGATTATGCTTTCTCTAAACATTAGAGGGATAGGGCATTCCCATAAATGAATAGCCTTCAAAAGATGCTTCAAAGTATACAATCATCATGTTGACTTTTTGTAGGAAACAATGTGCTCTAGTTAGAAAGTTGTTGCATTGTTACCTTCTCATTTAAAGGATTGGGATTTTCGTTCAGTTAATGCAATGGGTATGCTGGGGGTATCATATAGGTTGGAATACTAAATTTGATGTTATTTCTACAAATGTTATAGCTTCAAGAATCCTAGAGAAATGTAAAGCGAAAGAGCTAGGGATGGAAAATAGCTTTATCAATATGTGTGTGTGGGGGGGGGGGGGGGGGGGGGTCATATAGGGATAGTAAAATCTTTTGTGATGGTTTGGTGGACTCGAGCATACTTGAGGAAGAACATATGATAATGGGAGGGGATTTAAATCTAACTCTTAACAAAAGGGATATCTATGGGGATAATGCAAGAAGAGATCAGTTAGGAGATTATTTCTCTTAGTTGTTTGAACTACGACGTCTCATTGATGTCAAACCACTTAAGTCGATCCCAACCTAGGATAATTCACTAGATGAGGAAGCAAGGTGATGACAAAGAGGTTGGACCATTTCTTAATAGTGGGGTCTCTTTACAATATGAAGATTAAAATTAGTTCTTCAGTATGCATAAGAACTATGTCAAATCATATCACGCCCATTCTATTGTGGTTATAAAAGGAGAATTGGAAGCCACCAAGTTGGAAGATCTTATTTCAAATATTTGGTTATCAAGACTTGGAATCCTTATGACAATAATACGAGAGACTCAAATATGCAACAATTTGAAGACAATATCAAGAGAAGTAGAGTAGTAATGAAGCGATGGACCAAATCAAATGCATCGAAGTATAAAAAGGAAATCAAAGAAGCATTAGAGAAAGTCCACGCACTTCTTGATAATAATACACTAGGGGTCTTCTCAGGGGAGGAAGCACAATGGTTAAAGGATTTGGAGGGTAAGAAGAAGGATCTACTAGTAAGGAAGAGGTATGGTGGAGGCTCAAAAGCATATGTATGTGTATTCAAAAGGGTGATAATAACACTAGATTATTCCATAGTTATCTCAACTTCAAAAAAACATAAGTACTATTTGGGTAGTCCAACACCCAAATAGTAATATGGTCAGCTCCTTTAAGGAGATAGTAGATGTTGATAAAGTTTGCTTCAAGATCCAAATGTTGTTGATATTGGGGAAATTATGAAGGTTTTGAGTTTATTCCCTAAATTTATAAATGAAGATGCAAATAAAGAGCTAAAGGTTGAGGTCACATGTTTGGAAATGAAGGCAATTTTACAATGATTTAAAAGGGGGGGAAGTATAAGGCATGATGGTCTTTTAGTTGATCTCTAAATAGGTTTTTTTCTAGAAAATGGCATGTTGCATGTGGCAGAAGAGTCGAGACACACTGGTAAATTCTTAGGTGCACTTAACGTACTTTCATTGCCATAATTCCCAAAAAGGGACATTGTGAAATCTTTCAAGACTATGGGCCTATCTCGTTATGCAATATGAAGATAGACATGTATAAGGTAAACAATAGAATGAATTGGCACTTTTAAGATTGATATTAGTTCACATGGGAATGAACCATATAAAAAATCGATTGGATTATGGGATGTTTAACTTCGATGTCATTTGTAGTGTTAATAAATGGGGCACTTCTCTCCTTTCTTTTTTTGTTAATAGCTAAGGGGTCGGGCTTGGTTATAAAGGACAGGATGTGAGGCAAATTGAAAGGGATTTCGATGGCAAGAAATGTCTTTTACACCCATTTCTCTTTGTGGATGATATAATGTTTTTTTGCCATGGATCGACAAAAGAATTATAGAAGCTACAAGAGTTGTTAGGCTTATATTGCAAGGCTACATGGATGGAAATAAATTTGAGCAAATCAATGATGTTATTTAATAAGAAGATAGATGATGTTGAGGTCTCAGTAAGCATCACCTTCCCTATGACTATAAGTCCATTAGATCAAGGGGTGGAGTACCTATGCTTCGGCCTAAAACCTAATAAACATCACTATGAGTACTATATATGGTTGTAAAATAAAATAGAAGCAATAATATTAGTGTGGTGTAATTGATGATTGTCCGAAGGAGGTTGGGTAGTGCTAGTTAAAGAAATCTTGGAGAGCATCTCAATTTATTGCCTAACCATTGAAAAGGTTCCTAAAGGCATATTTAACAAATTTGGAAGAAATGCTTCAAATTTGTATGAGCGGATAAAAGGGAAAAGGAAGGCATTCCACTAGTTAAGTCAAAGAGAGTGGCTTTACTAAAAGACTTAGGGGGTGGGATCCGAGAAACATACACCTTTGGAAACCAAAATCTTATGGAGGTTAATCAAAATGGACTTTGGGGGAAGTCATGAAATCCAAATACCTTAAGAGATCCTCTCTTGATGGTTGGTTCATGATAACTAGAATATTACCCTAAAGTCTTGCTATCTTGGAAAGCCATGAACAAATATTATCCTTTTATCATTAAT
>LPNX010455849.1:22281-157496 GCA_001517045.1 Pseudotsuga menziesii | reverse complement strand
TATATATATTTAACAAAAATGGTTATGTTATAAAGAAGAACTCAGCATAGAAATCATTGATAAGGAAACTAGTTACAACAAGCAACCAATAAACTCTACTTCCTCCAGGAAATTAACCTATAATTGATCTAAGGAGGGATATCAATGCTTACAACTGAGTTTACAATAAGTTCATTGAGACCTACAACTATAGATTTATTGGCTACAAGATCCGTCATAACATTTAGCTCCCTAAGAATATGAAAAAAATTTACCCTCCTGAACATTTTGGTCTTGGACCTAATTCTATTAATCAACCTTGCTATTCACTCATTGTTACCCCTTCTTCCCCCATTCAACGCTTGAATAATTAACTTGGAATCTCCAAAAACCATTACCTCATCCACTCCTTTCTTCTACAATTGCTTGAGACCTTTCCAGAGCCCATATGCCTCGGCCATATTATTGGAGTCATATCCAATATTCCAATAGTATTCTATCTCAACTTTCCCGCCTGGATCAATAACAACTCCTCCTCCTCCCGCTCTTCCAGGATTCCCTTTGGAGGCTCCATCAAAAAACAATTTAAAAATCTTCCTTTCTCTTAGCCAGTTCTCAAACTGAGATTTGTCCAACCTGACATCCCATTCTTCCAAATTTTTAGTAGCCAAATTGTTTACAGTAAGGATATTGAGACTTTGCATCCAATTTTTTTCTTTGTCTGTCAAATTTTATTTGTTATTTGGAATCTTTGAAACACTAACAACCTCACCGAGTAATGCATTTACTTTGATAGCGGTCTTCCACACTGGTTGGATCTTGTCCTGAAAGATTCTATGGTTTCTTTCATTCCAAATGCACCAGCATATTATTTTAGGAGTTTCATCCAACAAGCTCTCAATCCTTTTTTTTGAGCCAGCTCACCCTGATACAATTTATCCCAGTTGAGAAAACAAACCTGAATTTTTTTCGGCAATTGAATCCCATCTCCCCAATGCTTCATCACTTCCTTCCAAACTAAGATGGCATAAGGACAACTTAGGAATATATGACTGATATTTTCAGAAGCTTCAGCACAGAGGTTTGTCAATAGATATATTACATGAGAAGGGGATTCTCCTTTTAAGATATGCGACTTTAGAAGGGAATATATATGATCAATTTCAAGGATAGAAATCAATTGAAATACTCAATCTATCAAGCGCAGTGGCAGCGGAATGGATTAGGTATGTGAAGAATATCTCACACATCATGATACAATTATATAATAATGTGGATATTTAATTTTGAAGTGGGCTAAGAACAAATCCATAGGAGAATAAATTGTTAAATTGGGCTATTCAGTTAAAATAGAAGAAGTTTGGTGGATAGGAGATAAAATTTGGTGGTGGAGGGAGAAGTAGAAACTAAACTCCCCATTAAAATCCTAAATTGTGTTGTGGTTGGCTATGGAAAATAAACTATTAACTTGGGTCAAAAGACAAAGAAATTGGATAGATCCAAACAAATTTGTTTTGTGCAAAAGAAATAAAGAATCAATCAATCACTTGTTTCTCTATTGTTCCTTCTCAGGGAAAGGCTGGAAAAAGGTAATCAATGAGTTGGGCATTAAAAAGGATTTAGGAAACTAATAACCTAGAATAAAATATTTTGGAACGACTTACTAACAAAGTAGTGAGCATCCATAGAACCCTAACATGCATGTATATATATATAGTCTTTGGATGGCTAGGAATCTCTCAAGACATTTCTTTGACACCTTTACAAGTAGCACACAATATCATAATAGCTTATGAACATAATAAAAGGCTAATCAAATTAAAAAATATTAGATACTACAAATGCTTGGTAGAGATAAAGAGATACCCTAGGAATTTTTCAACAAGACAAGTCATGGAGATTTAGGTTTTTACGGGGTTGAAGCAATCCTATTTGTTGGTGCCTCTTATTAGTGTGTGTCTTCAATATGCAGTTAGGCATGGGACCCATAATAGAGTAGAGCTATACGCTTTATGGATACTTTTGAAGATTGCACGTGGCAAAGGTATGAATCATCTACAATTTTTGGGTGATTCAAAGCTAGTGATTAATTGGGTAATCTGATATCATAGTATAAATATGAAAACAGTGACGGATCAAATTATAGAGGTAAAATCTCAGTGCCATGACATATTGTTTATACCTGTTTTCATAGAATACAAAAGGTTGATAGCTTATCAAAGGATGTGCTTCTGTGAGAGGGTACCCTTACTAAACAAGTATTTAGGGGAGGAACTCTCCATCCAAATACAATAGTTCACCCTTGCTAATTATGTTTTATCCATAGTTTATTTCAATTTATAGACTAAATTTTGAATATATAAGAGAACATAAATATTCATTTTATATATGAATAAAACCCTATAATAATATTTATGTCTTCTCTTTTTTGTAAATTAACTCTTGTATTTTGGCAAAATAAAACCAACTTTCAAAATATTTTATTTTACAAAATTAAGTCTATTTAACCCCAACCATACATGTTTGATCTAAATTATCATTATAATATTTATTTTACAAAATTAAAACTATTTAACCCCAACCATACATGTTTGCGCTAAATTATCGTTATAATATTTTTTAAAAATAAAACTAAATTTACAATTAGAAATTTGTTACTCTCATTTCGTTTTCCACCACTTTGACTTCTTCCCGGAAACCACACTTAAATTAATTTCAATTAAATGCAAAGTTTAGATTTCGAATTAATCATAGACCTTATGTTCGGAGAGAAAATGAAAACTCTAATACACTGTTATGGAGGTAGAGAACAACCTTCTATTTTTGCAACATGTAATCCGTTGTAGTCTAGTTGGTTAGGATACTCGGCCCTCACCCGAGAGACCCGGGTTCAAGTCCCGGCAACGGAATTTCTGTTTTTCGGAGGTTTGTCGTTGGATTTCGCAGGAGAGTTTCTTTTCTCGGACACGTCAAAACGATTTCCAGACAGACTGTGCCCCCGGTTACTACTGTTAGTGGTATTTCTGTGTCTCACGTTTCAATTTCAAACATAAAATACAACAATGCCAAAGTTAATGAATTCAAATTGCTGTTTAAATTGCTGTTTAAATTTTAAAATGATGTTTAAATTTTAAAATGATGTATGTGTAGTGTATGGTATATTTATTATTTTATTATTATTATTATTTTTATTGGTTTTGTTGGGTCTTTAATGCTGTTGTATGACTGACATTGGATTGAAAAACATTTGAAATTTTGTGTAATTCATTTTTTAAAAATGGATTGAAATTAAAAATCACATTTATAAGTATTTTCATGTTAAATTTGTTTATATATTTTGACATTTAGTAAATATAATCGTGTTTATGTCTTTTGTCTTTAAACAAAAAGACACAACTTATAATAACAAGTACTAAAAATGTTATATCTAAGTTTAGGAGGTCTTTGTAAGTAGTAAGTTGAGAATCTATGAGAAGATATGCTTCTTTGGTTGGTGTGGTTCATCATAGTGTAGTTAGTTCGAACTTAGATTACAAATGGATGTGGAGAAAGTAAAGCTACAACCATGTTTGACTAGGATTAACTTCAAACCATAGGTGTTATGAATTTGATAGATCTTAGAAAAATATTTAATATACAACTTTTTTTTAATATAAATTAAGCTTTCAATCTTAATAAAAATTCATTCTTGAGCATGACAAAGCAATTGTGCAGTAGTGGTGCTTGAGTTTAACGTACGTTTCAAAATAGAGGATTAAAAGAAAGTCGAGGAATGGAAAGTGCTTTCACCTTTGTCAGCGTACACTATTG
The DNA here is from genome assembly GCA_001517045.1 of Pseudotsuga menziesii. Taxonomy (NCBI): domain Eukaryota; kingdom Viridiplantae; phylum Streptophyta; class Pinopsida; order Pinales; family Pinaceae; genus Pseudotsuga; species Pseudotsuga menziesii. The sequence goes on along the minus strand of LPNX010455849.1, from coordinate 153,707 downwards.
TTAAAGAGTTAGACCTCTTTGAAATTCAAGCAACAGATTGATCCTCCTGCAAACTTTGGTTTGGCTCAAGGAAATGTGCCTATAGGTAAGCTCTTCCTTTGCGTGGCATGTCAGCTCTCAGGTTGGGTTGGGTTACATAGTCATGCCAACCTTTACAATTGGCTTGGCACACACATCGGTCCAAACATTAGCCCTCCTTCCTATCATATTTGACCTAACGTGCTTTTGATGTGGAGAACACCTTAGTTTCCAACTTCCTTCTACGCTACACTACAGAAAAAAAGGGGGAGTAGTTCTTATGTTTCAATGGTGGGCACTATCCATACCCGGGTAGATGAACCACCCAATCAATATAGTTTATTCCCACTGGGAGAGATGGATCCAACCAATCACAAGGGTAGATGAGATGAGAAAGGATTTATAAATGAAGGGGTGAGACGTTAGGTGGGGAAGGAAATCTTATAGTTTATTAAAATGTACTACACACGGTTGAAAAAATGTGGATGTCTAATATCTATCTCTATGGTATTATGGAACATAGAAAGCAAGTAATCATAGTGAGTAGATTAGACACTATAGATTTGGTTAGGGATAATTTAGGCCTCATCTGATGCAAAGCAAAATGTCTCTATATTTAAAGCAAAGTCTAGATAGAAAGAGTGGAATTTTCCTCAAAGAAATATATATCCTTCCATATTCTTTCCCACCTAGATCAAGCATAACCATCCATCCCAAATTCCAATCTCACCTTTTTATCGTTGTTTGTGTTGGCTCGCTCGATCCTGTTCGAGCCCCCCTGCTCTAGATCTCCACAACATGCTAACTATATGTTTAGCGAACTATTGCATTAACTTTAACTACTTGCTTAGTGTTTACACACACACACACACACACGTGCCTAAAAATGCATTATTACCCCGTCGTGGCTTGCAGACTTATTCATGTTTGGGCACGGGTACCCCTTCACTTGGTCAAACGGATCTGCAACTTGCTCGGATACTAGTTCATCGAGGTGGTAAACTATGGCATATTTGATCTAGTATAAACATCCCACATTGTTCACAAAATATGGGATCCAACAATTTGGGACAATTTGAGCTAGATACCTTTCAAAAAAAACCCTCCCTAAAAGTGGTGAACCCTTTGATTCAGTCAAGGGGTCGGGGGGGGGGGGGGGGGGGGGGGGATTTTATAGGAATCCTACTTGATTTGGAATGCATGAATGATGGTATTCAATATTACATCGGTATGAAAGGGAAGTCTAAGGAGAAACATTGTAAAAGGAGTAAAATGGTAGTCAAGAGGAAATATTTGAGGATAAGGATGATAGTTGAAGAGGATACTAGGGTCGAGATGGCATTGGAATATGACTATTAGGTGTTAATCAACAAATTTTTAGTCGTAATATATCAAAATTCTCTATGAACTCTTAGTTGTAGAAGGTCGGGCTTTGATGATTGTCTACGAACCCTCCTTTATGTTTGTAATGAAGGGATGGATAGGCTTCAAGTTCCATTATGAAAAGGATGCAACTTCCATTCTCTGAGGTTCTTAGTTTGCGGTATTGCTTTTATGTGCCTTAAACTATGGCATCCATGACTTGACCCTAGATCTAGAGGGTTATAAAAAATCCCAATCTAAGTAAAATTGCCTAGATTCATGATGGAACTATGGACTAATAAGATAATTTAGAAACCAAGGGATATGCTTGGGTAGAAGGTTACGGTTGGCTCTTATTGCAAAACCATTATTTTTTAATGAACGGATATATTGTTAGTTGAACTTGATATTGGTGAAGGATTATTGAAAAAAATGGATTTTTTTCATAAAAACTATAATTGTTCATAAATAAACTTCCCTTGTAACTTTATAGGATTGGATACGATCCCCATGAAAATATACTAGAAATGTTGCAAATCATTGGAAATTTATGGTACTAGATTTTCATGTGATTGGAAATTCTCTAACATGGAAGGTTGGAAAGGATAGGATTTGGTCCTATGATGGGGTGTAGAGATCAAATTGTCATAAATGTAAATTTGATAAACCACCTTCATGAACCATATAACATCATATTTTTTTAAAATTAAAAACTAACATCAATACAAATCCGTCTTAATCTCAAATTCACTATAAATCCTGGAAAGATGAAGGGTCCCAATATGAAAACCCTATCCAAGTTATGGATTATGGATTTTTTATACGATCTTGGAGTTAAGCCATTTTGGCCTAGTACCAACCAAGAATAAAAAAATTGGGAACGTTGAGCCTTGTTTGCGATAGTTAAAGGCTTAGTTTTTTAGACGGTTTTTGATGCTATAGTTTTGTTTTTGGGGTGAGAGTACCTAGTATTTTTTGGAGTTTTCAGTGGCTAGACACTATGTCAAAAAAGAAAAAAAGGTTGATTTCTGAACCATTAAATCAGATTTGGGATTTAACTCTGCTTTGCCATCAAATCATTTAGAAGACACATATTTGGGTACCACCTAGGACACCTGGCAGGAGGCTACTTGTTATTCAGCATATTCAGACAAGGGTCTAGATCGAAAGTGTCATCTTGCATGTGATCCCTGCAAAATTGTTAGTGTTGTCTCGAAGGAAGGGAAGAGTACAACGACTTTGGATTTTTTGGAAAAAACTATACTCAATACTCACTTTCCATAGTTGGGAGTGATTGAGGAGAATTTGGGTTTGTCGTCAAACCCTTCTTTCGCAGATCTGCTTGTATCTATTTTTTTCAGTCTAGGGGTGACATTCTGAAGGGTTTTGGGTGATAGTCTCAAGGGTTTTATATCTCAATCTTGAAGATATCCTTCACACTTTTTCAATCTGGTTGTTTCTGAGGGGTCTGCTCGTCTGGCAGTTAAGAAAGTAGAGGATGTGGTCGAGAAGGAATTAGGGTTGACTTTAAATTCAAATCTAACATATTTACCTAGTTTCTTTCAGTCTGGGGTTGATAGTCTAAAGGGTTTACAACTAAATAGAGATATCTCTTTTGCAGTATAGTTGTTACTAAGGTTCAACCTCGATTGGAGTTTAAGAGAGAAGAGGGAAACCCTAAAAATCCTCTCTTAGGTGAAAAAGCTAGAGTGCATCGAAGGTTGAAAGCATGTAAGATAAAGAAGGATGTTGAGGATTTTTCAGTTGGTCGTGATGTTACCTTAAATAAAGTTGAAGAGTTGGTGGAAAGGGCACTAGTTGGTCGTTTGGAGTACACTAAGATGAATCAATTGGAGATGGTAAATTGGGTAACTAAAAATGGAAACCATGTTTAGATTACAACCCCAAGCCTTTGGTTACCTAGAGGTTGGTTCTGCTTCATTTTCTTGTCTAAAGAACATGTGCAGAACATTCTAAAATAATTATGGGTTATTAAAAATGGTTCTTTGGTTTTATGGAATTGGTCTATGGATTTCAACCCTTTGACTCAAAAGGTTTATAGAAGACATTTGTGGCTCCTTCTACCAGGTCTGCCACTTCAATTTTGGTATGAAGTTATCATAAAAAGTTTGGCAAATCACCTGGGGTCTTGTATTTCTATGGATAAAGACTCTCTAAGATCAGGGGATAAAAGAATGGCCAAGGTTTTGGTGGAATTCGATTTGACGAAGGGGCTTCAAGAATCTTTAAACATCAGATGGAGTGAGATTACCTTTGAGCAGAGATTGGATCACAAGGGTTTACCATTCCATTATATGATCTGTAGACATACGAGAGATTTAAGGAGAGAATTTCCTCTTTCAAAAAGAAGTTTTGAACATTTCTAAAAACAGGAGGATTATAATCATCATATTCAACAACCAAATGATATGGAGCTACGATTGAATTCAACAGAGGAATATTGTCTCTCAGAAGGTATGTCACCATGTTACTCCCTTGTTCCTTGCGAAGATCTTTCTTCTAAAGAATTAATCTTCATTAAATATGTAGAAAGGGAATACACTCGTAGACTAAGTTCAAAACCTGATTGTTAGAATATGGGGGGGGGGGGGGATTTTGGAGGGGGGTACCCAAAACATTAAATTTTTAAAATATGTTTCTGGTATTAGTGATATTGGGACTATGGATTCTCTCCCTGTGGACTCTTTTGATACGGTTTTCGCTTTGCCATTTAGTGCTCCCTTAGATTTTAAAGATTTGGATTCTCAAAATTATCTATCTTAATGAGAATCAAGAAGACTTGGTTATCTTGAAGGGTTTGAGTATTAAAGGAAAGTCAGCATTTGAGGATAGTTTGTTGATAGGAGAAAAAGTAAAATCCCCTCTTACAGTTTATGCAAATAAGCCAAGTGAATTCTAAGATAGACTTCCTATTAGTTCTATTAGATGGCGTAATATGATGTCTATCAGAAAGAAGAATAAGAAGAGGTACATTAAGGAGAAGGTGTTAGAAGATGAATATAGGGCACTTCTACAGAAAGCAGGATATATTCAATTACTAGAGAGAATTATTTAGCAAAGGAGGAAGTAACGATTTCAGCTAATAAGGAAATGACACTTAGAGCATAGAAACCCTTAACGGGGGTTTTAAAACGAGTTGTTTGTCTTTAAATATTAGGGGACTAGGGGGATGTCCTAAATTTCGAGCCTTAAAATGATTCATAGAAAGCAATAGAGCTGGAATTTATCTATTCCAAGAATCAATGTATTTGGGTTCTAAGACTTTGTTATATTTTTCTATGAATCTTAAAAGACTGGGAAGTCTATGCAGATGACCTGTCTGGTGGTTTGGTAGTAGTTTGGAATCCACAAATTTGTAATTTTGAACCATTTAAGACCTATGCTGGAATTTTGTTGGAAGGAAAAGTGTAGGGTTTTGAGAGTATTTTGAATATTCTGAATGTATATGGTCCATATAAATATTGGAGGTTTTTTTGGGATAAGGATGAAGTTAGTGGATTATTAAGCTTGGAAATTTTGGTAATTACGAGTGATTTAAACCTTACTCTTCACTCACATCAAAATTGGGGGACAACGTCCTCTGTAGATCCTATGGCATGTTATTTTCAAGACCTTTTCAGGAGACACGGGTTAGTTGATATATTGCCTACAAAATTATCACCCACTTGGAAAAGCAAAAAGATGGGTTGTGAAGGCATGGATAAAAGACGGGATTGTTTTTTAATGACTGAATCTTTGGTGGATTTTTGTTTGAGATACAGATCATGGGTTATTCATATTAATATCTCAGATCATTTTTCCATAGCCCTTCAATTATAAGAGTAACAATTGGACTTAATTTGTCCTTTTAAGTTTAACCATTCTTGGTCAAAAAGTGAGGTTTTCTATCAAATGGTAAGAGATTTTTGGATTTTAGTCTCCTGTCGAGATAACTTAAATGTGATGGATCTTTTGGTCTATAAGATGAAGTCACTAAAACAAATGTGGGAATTTGGCTTCAAAGAAACTCTGTTGAAGAGAAAAAATTACTGCTTCAAATTGAAAGTCAAATTATTGAGCTACTTTTAGAAAATTTGACAAGTTCTTTTTCGATAGAAGACAAATTAAAAATTCTAGATCTTGAAAGCAAAAAGGATGAGTTATTAAGGAAAGAAGAAGAAACATTGAGACTAAAATTTGGGCTCTATGGATAGAAGTCGGAGATAATAATACACATTTTTTTCACAGATTTGCCTCTCAACGAAGAAATCAAAACACAATTTAGGAAATTAATAATGTTGATGGGATTAAAGTTACTTCTCAAGAAAATTTCAAAAAAAAACTATTGAATTACACTTCAAATCTCTCTTCAAATATCAAGGAAGGGTTCTTATTGGCAATCAGATGAAGGTTCTTGAACACTTTCCTTCTTTCTTTTCCCGGGAAGAAGGATGACAAATTGGTAAGGTTATTTCATTGGAAGAATTAAAGCATGTTTTATCTTTCTTTGTTAAAGATAAAAGCCCTGGTCCAAACAGTTGGACTATTGAGTTGTTTTCTATTTTTTTACATGATGAGGAAGGATCTATTGGAGGTTGTTGAGTACTCCTAAAAAGAAGGTTTTATATTAGGGTCTTTAAACTCTACTTTTATCACACTTATTCCAAAAAAGGATAATCTTGATTCCTTTTATGATTTTAGGCCTATTTCTCTATGCAATATGGTTTGTAAGATTGTGACAAAAGTGATTGCAGAAATATTAAAACCAAAGTTATTAGAGGTGCTCTCTAAGGAACAATTTGGTTTTTTTTCTAAAAAACATATTTTGGATGCTATTGGGGTCTCTCGGGAATCCTTACATACAGCTAAAACAAAAAATATCAGATCTATTGTGATGAAAATTGACCTGGAAAAGGCTTATGATAAGGTAAATTGAGATTTTTTAAGATTGATTTTGCTTCAAATTGGGATGCATGATCAAGTGGTAAATTGGATAATGGCTTGTGTCTCATCTGCAAATTTTGTGGTTTTGATAAATGGATCTCCTACAAACTTCTTCAAAAGCTCTGGAGGTTTAAGGCAAGGATGTCCTGTGTCACCTTTGTTGTTCCTTTTGATAATTAAAGGGCTAGGTGTAATGGTATCAAAAGCATGTAAAGATGGTTGTTTTACAAGTATAAAATTCTCTTCCGATGTCAAAATCAAGCATTTTTTGTTTGTATATGATGTGATTTTTTTTGGAATGACAAATATTGAAGAATAGAAATATTTGCATGTTTTATTGGATATATTTTGCAATGCTGCATGAATGGAAATTAGTGCAGAGAATATTGTCTTTATTCTCATAAGGATCAAGCAGAGACTTTAGTTGAACTCAATAGGCTTTTCCAGTTTAAACTTGGTCAACTTGAATATGGATTTAAATATTTGGGTTTTGTTTTAAAACCAAATAGTTATCGTGTGATGGACTAGTTATGGCTTGTTAGAAAGATTGAGAGAAGAATATCAAACTGGTCTTATAGGTTCCTTTCTGTAGGTGGAAGGATTACATTAGTCAAGGAATTTCTGTTAAGTATATGTGTCTTATGGTTCTCTCTATTTTTACTACCGAAGTCCATTATAAACATTATAAGAGAAAAAATATTCCATTTCTTGTGAGCAATATCTAGGAATGATAGAAAGTTTAATTTAGCTTCATGGGAACAAATTGATTTACCTAAATCCTTGGGTGGTTGTGATCTGGATTTATGCAAGAATGCAACAGAATACACAAATAATCATAGAAACAAAGATGCAGTGGAAATAATACTTCATTTCATGAATCAAAGAACTGAAACTTGTCTACATACAGAATGGAAATAAACTAGCTAGAGTGCTGGTAGCTTATCTCTGAGAAGAGATGTGGCAGCTACATGCCTCTGAACTCTGTGCTACAATGAGGCTCGAAAGCCTATATATTATTGAGAAACAATGGAAACCCTACACATCCAAAAACCTAACCCTAGGAGGTGAAACACCAGAATGTGGGCCCCGTTGGGTAACTCGGTACATCAATTTCCCAGGGTCGTAACTTTGGCATACTACCTCTGTTTGACACACATGATACATCGTTAGAAAGATCTATTCAAGGAATACATCCATAAACGAAAAATATAGAGTTTAGAATGGACTCATATTTTCCTGACCATTCGATGCAGAAAAAACATCGTTTAGGGCCTAAAAACGGCTCTAGAAGTTTAGGACCCAAAAACTGCCAAAAATAGTAAATTGTGCTACAATTAAGGAAACTGAAAAAATGAAAGAAACAATGGTGGGGGTCCAAGTGGAATAGGTGGGTGGACACCAATATCCTCCTAGATCATTCCTCCCCCCTTAGGAAGCAATGGTCCCCATTGCATTGAGTTCCTCCATGAGATGAGGAAACTTCTGTTGAACTTGGTCCCTGGTGAGCCACTTTCCCTGGTGAAGGAATTGGCCTGCTTTGACAACCCGATATAGCTGGATCTTCTGCCGGTGGGTGTTCTTGATCTATTTGTCCATAATCCAATCAGTTCTGGCTTGTTCCATACAGTCAGGGCTTAACTCTGTTGGTGTGAGTTGTTCTACCACGTCTAATGTGTCCAGTAGAGGTGTAAATTAGGGCCAAAGGCGGTCCACATTAAACAACGGGTGCAAACCAATGAATGGTGGAATACTGAGCTTGAAGGCATTGTCCCCGATAGCCTTGGTGATGGTGTATGGCCCATATCGAAGAGGGCGAAGCTTGCGGTGGGGTCCAGCGAGGCGCTCCTTCTGTAAATGTAGCCACACTTTGTTGCCCACCTGGAAGTTGTGTTGCACCCGATGTTGATCATGCCACTGCTTGTACTTAGCATTGGATCTATCCAATATGTCACGAACCTATTGGAGAATGTGTTGAATGCGCTTAATGAAGCTGTTCGCCTTGGACACTTCAGACTGGACATGAGACAAATCAGCCTGAGAGCAGAGTGTTTACTGAGATATTGAACTAGTCAGTTGACAGAGGGTTCTAATGTTTGCACTCTCCACCAGTTCTCAGCCAAGAAGACCAGGAACAGGCTCGGGGGTCCTGAGGAAGCGTTGTTTGAGCGCTCTCCAGGAGATTGGTAGGGAGGAACGGCCTCCTAAAGATGTTGCCGTCTGTCCTCAACACGTTCTATGTTGTTTTATTTTATTGTGTTAGTTAAATAAATCCTAGTTTTGACTGCTATATGAATGTTAAATATTCAGTTTGAGAAATTTTAGAATTAGTATTCTTATTAGATGGTTAAAGAAAAAGAAATTGATTTAGAGAATAATGTGATAGAATGAAAATAAATTTCTAGACTGTGTTTTTCCACACCTGGAAACCAGGCTATACTCTAGCACAGTTAGAATGCTTAAAGTAGATGAAAGAAATTTGTAAGAATTTGAAAATAATAGATAGGGTTCTGTATCTGTAGATAGCGGAGTAATTGATTCAATGTTTAAATTATTATGAAAAAACAGTGTTATGGTTTATTTATGTTACTGTTTTACTGAATATAACTAAATAAAAATGTTGGAAAATAAATAGTAAGACTACACTAGAGTTATAGTAAAGAAATATACTGATACAATAAAGATTATAGAAGATACAGTTAAGTTTATAAACAAGGTATCAACCATACAATTTATCCTTTAATCTATTAACTAAGATCTTAAACTATTACTTAGTATAAACCATAATAGGATTATGTTACAAACCCTTTAGTAATTGAAAAGCAATCAGAGTTACAGAGTTAATGTTTTAATCCTTATAGAGCTCTGAATCTTTTCTAAGTTACAAAATAGTCAACAAATTCAAATATAACTGTAAACATTAAATAGAATAAAACTAAGAAATTACTTATACAGGAAGTAATTATATTTACCAAACAAGATCATAACATGTGCAAGTTAAACTTGAGGGTCAAAACCCTAGTTCTTCTTTTATCTTTTTATAATCATATTCTTTAATAACAGAATAAACAAATTAAACTAGAAGACTATAAGTTATGCTTTAGACTGGTTACAGTCTTATCTCAAGAACTTACAATATATTTATAAACTCTTTTATTTTTAAAAATAATTCATAAACAAATTAAATAACATCAATACTCTTGCAATAATGAAATAGAAGTAAACAGAAACCAATGATACATCTATACAAGGGTTCTCTCCCACTGAACCCTAGCTATTTTTATCCTAACTGATAAATATAAATTTATAAATTTTACCTTACGACTGAGCTACAGTCTTCACAATAACCTTAATTATTTACAAGAAAATTTTAACAGTAAATTTATTTCACTGACAGTAAAGAAGAACAACCTCATTTACAGTAATATCTTTTATAAAATAGAGGATTCGAAACAGAGGTCAATTAAAAACCATGAGAATAGGAATAACCTCCATACTTTAAGAAACAGAGCATGATATTACTTAGCCATAAGGCTATAAATCCTTTTTACAAGTCAAGAAAAGCTAAATACAAGTCACGGCATAGAAGTCGGAGCTACCCTGCAACAGGAAAGGGTTTTAATAATAACAACTAAGTAATAACTGAAACTAAGCATCTAAACAATGGAGGAACTGAAGTCGTGCTTCCTTTCCAAGTGTAACCCTTATCCCTTAACCATTGCAAGCAGGGGATGCCACGTTAAACCGGGGCTTACCTGTTTCGGTCATGAAGTCAACCAGCGTTGGAGAGGATTCTTCCAAGCCTGAAGACAAACTGTAACCTGCAAGCGAGACTGAAGACTTTAATTAGAAGCCATATTTTTCTAATATTAAAACTGTAACTCATATTTTATAATGATAGAAGGGTAAACCCTTTACCTATAAGCAAGAGATCTAGAGACAAGAAGGTTTTCGAACCAGCATGACGAGCAGCACCTTGAAGAACAAACCCTCGTGCTAACCTGTGACAGAGGCAGCGGGGTTCACATTCCAAACTACACTAACGATGGAGCAGGTTAAAAGCTATGGCAATAGCAACACAAGGAACCGACACTCTACACTACTGATAGAGTATAACCACCCTCACAACGACACACTTCTTGTAGAAGGAAACCAAGATACAAGTTATGTATCACTCAACTCTTATACAAGAGTTGCAGAACTTCACTACACCCAAACCGGCACTGTAAAACATAAACAACGAGCCTCTCTTGGCCGCGAAGAAACCAGACATTGCAAAGCCAAACCCTTGTAGAAGAATGAAGAAGATAGGGTTACGTTGCAAGATTTTAAATCGTTCATTGCATGGTAGAGGCTTCTCCACGTGGCCACTGAAATTTTTACTCTGCAGTGGGTCGATCACTATAGTCTCCTGCACTGTCGGGAAAACACAATTATTGCCAATCAATTTTATAATAACCACAATGATAATGTTTTGCATCGTATCATTGTCAATTAGGTTAACTTTGCAATCAACCTCTCGGTGAAGTACTATTCATTATATTCAATAGTATGATTTTTAATAAATCATTCTTATCATTTGCTTCTCATTATCACTATATTCATTCAATGGTGGAATCGTATATAAACTATTATCAATTGCATTGGATAACATTAAAATCCATTATTGGTAGAAGTATGTAAGTGAAAAACCATATGGGAGTTATACCTTTGACCTTTGTCACTAGTACTCCTAATAGTTCTTTTTACAAACTATATATTCAATAAAAACGCTATGTTTGGGTTAGGGTTATGCAAAAATCAAAGTTGGTAAGGTAAATATCTTAGGTTCAACCTTTGTAAATAAAAGTTAGGTAGTATTTTCTACACAAGCATGACTCTACCATTGCCATAAGTAGACAGTGATATAGACAGCGTTATGGTGGGGAGACTCCTTGGAAGTTAGTGATCCTTTTGGTTCCATAAAGGACCAAACTCTTCTTAAAACAAACCAATAATTAGATCACACTTGGTATTTACAAGGTGGTAAGACTATCTAAAGTTAAAAATAAAAATACTTAGTATTATTATAAGTGATATGATAATAAGATATTACTACATTACTTGTGACATGATAAACTTGGAAGGTCGAAAGTAAAGCTCAATGACTTTCAATGCAAGTAGACATTTATAACTGTAGCTAATAATTCATCTCTACTGGGGCAGAATCAAAAGTAGAGCTAAAGGTTCTATTGTAAGCTTTTTCTTTGAAGGCCTTAGATTCATTTTCATGCTTATAAGCTGTGTTTTAGATATTAGAAATAGCAATGGCAGTAAACTCTTGTTTCAGTAAAAGTGTCGTTATATTAAATCAGGAGCTCCATGTAGAACTTTTAAGTAACTTAGCTTATAGCTGGAAAGAATATTTTCTGAAGTAGAAGTTCATGCTGGTGAAAGACACTTAGTATGGAAAGGATATTAGTCTTTCGACATAAACTTAAAATACTGTCATATTTGCAAAACAAATAAAGAAAAGTTACTTTACCTCATAGTATCCTTGAACTCTATTAAGCAATTTTTTACTCTAGCATTTTATATATGCTAAAGAAGTACATCTGGAATTAACGCTTTAACAAAATCCTACTTGTTCAAAATTTACCTGTTGAACCTGTAAGATCCAGAAATCCAGCTGAGTTAGCAATTGCTAAGTAAGCCCCAGTTTAGAACAAAAATTCTCACCTACTTGACAAAATCAAATCATCAGTACAACTAAAAGTAACTGAATGCAGGTTATATACATAACATATCAAATTTAAAGTGGTATTAGTTTTTATATGTTTGAAGTTAGTCACTACTTTTGTTAACTATTTCATTTTTCTGCTAGCCACTAGTAGTTATCAAACTGCGACTATAGACATTTTATGTTACATTAAAAATTTTAATTTTTTGTGAAAATTTGGGGTTTTGACATGTGGTATCAGAGGATAAGGTTCAAACACTAGGCCTTGACGAAGCCCAACTTGCTTTTATGAAATAGTAAATTTAAATTATTTTGTTGATGTTATTTTCTTTTAATGTTATTCCACAGAGAAATTGTTTCTGAGTTTAACAACAGGTATGGAAAGACTGGAGGAATATGCAGAAGAGGAATCTCCCTTTACTGAACAAGAAAACTTACAAAGAGACCCTATACAAGAAGACATAACCACTAATTCCTTAGAACTTTTACAAACAATAAAAGACTTAGAATATGAAATGGAATCTGTTAAACGAGAAAATGAAAGGATTCTGAGAGCTCAGGAGGAGCCGAATCAGATTCTAACAGAAAGATTTCAAACTGAGGGAAGGGGTAAAAGAGCTGATTCAGAAGATATAAGTCATCAACATAAATATAAAAAGATTAAACAAACTAAAAATGAAAGCAGCTCATCTTCAGAGGTATCTGGTGGTCAACGTAATTTTCAATCCACTAATGATAGTAGTGATGACAACCATTATACTAAAAGGAGAAAATATAAACCTTATAAGGAAATTTTTGGGGAGTTTAAAAAGATTAAACCACCAACATTCAATGGAGAAACTGAGAAGGGGGAGGAAGCAAAATCTTGGTTATCTAGGATGAATAAGTACTTCCAGATTTATAACTATTCTAACCAATTAAATGCTAGAATGGCTATCTACAATCTTTCAGGGAAGGCTGATATATGGTGGCAAGACTTAAAGAGAGTGAAGGGAATAAGAAAGAAGAATGTAAATTGGAGTACGTTCAAGAAGTACTTTAAAAAGAAATTTCTATCTGAGCAGTACTATGAAGAGAGAGAAAAAGAATTCTATGAGCTTAAATTAGGTTCAATGACTATGAAAGATTTGAACAGTAAGTTTTTAAGTCTGCTTAGGTATGTGCCATACCTTGTAGATGAAAAACCGAAGGTACAACGATTCCTCAGCTGTTTACCTTATCAAATAAAGGATATGATTGAGTATGACAATCCAAAAACTCTGGAAGAAGCCATGAGGAAATCCAATTTCTATTTTGAACAGAATCGGAAGAAGGAGAGCATGGCCAACTGGAAGGCCAAAAAGAATAACAATCATTATGATCAAAAGAATAAAGAGTTTGTGCCCAACTGGAATTCTAAAAATAATAAGGCCAGAAATTTTCCTAACAAGAATTTCCAAGGGATTAAGAATAATTCACCAAGCAATCAGAACAATCCAAAGGGTAAAGAGTCTGCTAATAATCATGGTAATTACACAAAGAAATTTGAATGCAAAGAACCCATAAAGTTTTGGGAGTGTAATGGCCCACATTATTCCTCAGTCTGTCCTAATCAAAAAAAGACTGTCAGTAATATTCATACCATACAGGACGAAATGACTGTTGGAGATTTAACAAGGACTATGCCCAGAATCAATGCATCCTTGGAGAATCGACAAGCAGACTATCAAATTTCCATGGTGGAAGTAGAAGGTATGATAAACCAAACCCCTATAGCTATTTTAATTGGTCTAGGAGCTAGTCTCAGTTATATTTCACCTAAATTGGTAGAAAAATGTAAGCTGCCTATTGAAAAATTTGAAAATTCTTAGTTGGTTCAGTTAGCCACTGGTGCAAAAAGGAAGGCAACTTGTTTTGTAAAGAAATGTGCAGTAATTATGGATCAATTTGAAACTGTTGTAAAGCTTAATGTACTACCTCTTGGTTCTTACAACATACTAATCGGTATGGATTGGTTAGAGCAACATAGGGTAATCTTAAACTGTTATGATAAAACCTTTACGTGTATAAATAATGATGGAAAATCAATAAGTGTAAAGGGAATCCCTATAAAAACAACCATAAGGCAGATTTCTGCTCTGCAGCTTAAGAGAGATATTAGGAAAGGTTGTAAGGCTTATGCAGTAATAGTAACTAATGAGGAAAATCTAAATAGTATAGATAAATTAAAATTGAAAGATATACCAGTTTTAAAAGAGTATGCAGAGGTATTTTCGGAAGAGATTCCGGGACTACCTCAAAAAAGGGAACTAGCTTTTACCATTGAGTTGGTACCTGGTGAAGTACCCAGCTCAAAGGCCCCTTATCGAATGAACATGATTGAAATTAAATCACAATTAAAAGAACTTATTGACAAGAAGTATATACGACCCAGTGTGTCTCCCTGGGGGGCACCTCTCATCTTCATTAAGAAAAAGGAAGGAAATATGCCACTTTGCATAGATTATCGTCAGTTGAATAAGATGACTATTAAAAAGAGATACCCGTTGCCTCGCATAGATGATCTGTTTGATCAACTACGTGGAGCCACGGTGTTTTCGAAAATTGATTTAAGGTCTGGATATCACCAAGTTAGGATTAAAGAGGAAGACATCTTTAAAAAAGCTTTTAGGGCTCGATATGGTCATTATGAGTTTATCGTCATGCCATTCGGGCTTACTAATGCTCCAACTATTTTTATGTGTTTAATGAACAACGTTATGCATAAGTATCTAGATAAGTTTGTGGTCGTGTTTATCGACGACATATTAATCTATTCAAAATATGAAAAAGAACACAAAGAACATTTAAAAATTGTTTTGCAAGAGTTACGAGATCATCAACTCTTTCCAAAGTTTAGTAAATACGATTTCTTTAAGGATAAAATTCAGTACTTAGGTCATGTGGTGACCAAGGAAGGGATTTCGGTGGATCCCGAAAAGATAAAGGCGATTGAAGATTGGCTGGTTCCTAAAGATGTAACTGATGTTCGATCCTTCATGGGAATTACCGAAGGTTCATTGAAGGTTTTTCGAGGATCGCAAATCCGATAACTTCTTTGCAGAAGAAAGGAAAAAAAATTGATTGGAACTAGAAATGTGAGGATAGCTTTAAAAGGTTAAAAACTTTATTAACCAGTGCACCTATTTTAAGAATAGCTGATCCAAATAAAGATTTTGTAGTGTGTACTGATGCCTGCAATGATGGTTTAGGCAGAGTATTGACTTAAGAAGGGTATGTTATTGCTTATGAGTCTAGGAAATTAAAAATTCATGAAAATAATTATGCAACTTATGATCTGGAATTAGCTGTTGTTATACATGCTCTAAAGATGTGGTGTCATCATCTAATTAGCAGAAAATTTATTCTAATGACCAACAATAAAGGACTAAAATATATGTTAGATCATCCTAATCTAAATGCTAGACAAGCTAGGTGGCTAGCTTTTCTAAGTGAGTATGATTTCGAAATTCAGCACATTAAAGGGAAAGAAAATAAAGTTGTTGATGCATTAAGTAGAAATTCAAGGCTGAACTATACAGCAGTTATCAGCACTTATACAATAGATCTAGATGAACAACTTAAATCAGGGGTAGAACAAGATGAAATTTACCAAAATTTACAAACTAAAACGAAAGAAAATACAACAAAAAGCTTAAGTAAAGGGTATAGTTTGAATGAAAAATGACTTTTACTGTACAAAGACAGAATATATGTACCTAATGTACCTAAAGTTAAGTTATTAATTTTAGATGAAATCCATAAAACTCCATACTCAGGCCATCTTGGTTATCAGAAGACTATAACTATGTTAAGAAAAGAATATTTTTGGCCAAACATGAAGACTGAACTAGCAAAATATATCGCTAGGTGTTTTGAATGTCAGCAGATGAAAACTGAACATCAACACCCAGCTAGATTACTTCAGTTGTTGCCCATTCCTAACTGGAAATGGGAGATAATTAATCTCGATTTTGTTACTGGACTACCTAAAAATTAGAATTTAAATGATTCTATCATGGTAGTGGTCGATAAATTAAGTAAAGCATCCCACTTTATATCTATTAAAACTATGTATAAAGCTCCAAACATATATGATATCTTTCTAAAGCAAATTTTCTGACTGCGTGGAATACTGAAAGTTATAATCTCATATAGAGACCCTAAATTTACAGGTTACTTTTGCAAATCTCTGTTTAAATGATTAAACACTACACTAAATTTTAGTACTTCGTTCCATCCTCAAACAGATGGATAGACTGAAAGAGTAAACCAAGTACTGAAAGATTTACTAAGAATGTATGTAAAAGACCAGCCAGGTAAATGGGAGGATTTTTTGCATCTGGTAGAATTTGCTTATAATAATAATTATCAAGCTTCAGCCACATTTAGTCCTTTCGAAATCTTATATGGAAGGAAGTGTAACACTCCTATCTCTTGGAGTAATCCGGTGGACAAATTAGTATTAGGTCCTGAACTATTGAAGGAAATGGAAGAAATTGTAAAGCAGGTACAAGGTAATCTAAAAATTGTGCAGGATCGACAGAAAAGTCAAGCAGATTTTAAAAGAACTCCAAAAGAGTTTCAGGTAGGTGAACATGTGTTCATCAAGGTGAGACCCAAAAAGAGCTCTCTGAGGTTGGGTAGTTGTGCAAAATTAGCACCTCGTTACTGCGGTCCATTTGAAATATTGTCCAGGATTGGACAAGTAGCTTATCAATTAGCATTACCACCGAATTTAAGAGTTCATAATGTTTTTCACATTTCTGTATTAAATAAATATGTTCATGATGCTACTCATGTTGTTAACTGGAATGATGTACAGGTGGAACCAGAAGGAGATTTTCTAGTGGAACCAGACTGTATCCTCGGGCGGAGGGAGATCACACTTCGAAACCACACCATTGGTCAGGTGAAGGTGCAATGGAAGCACCTTAGTCCAGAGGAAGCCGCCTGTGAATTGAAAAGTAATATGCGGGATGCATATCCAATTCTGTTTCAAGGGAATTCTAAGGATGAAGAATAAATAACATTGAGGATGATGTTATACTTTAAGGGGGTGTGTATGTCACATACCCCAATTTTGCAACAAAAAAAAAATTATATTATTTGATATTATTGAGGACAATATGTTATTTTTTATGCTAAATTGTAATTGATGACTCAGCAAGGTCAAGGATATTTAATGTAAATTCTAAATATTTTATTATAAATAAATAAATGAGGAGACAACACCTTAGGAGAGCTGTTAAAAGAGTGTTTACTGGTCAAATTGGTGGAGGAGACTGGGTGGAGAGCAAACTGACATGTTGCAGCATCCTCAAACCACTTACAATTGTTGCAGGTGGCAACCTCCCTACATTTGGGGTCATGATTCCCCAAGAAAGTGGAATCAGAGCAGGTGGCTCAATTAATGAAAATTGACCCAAAAGACCTAGGCAATCTTTATAAAAAATCCCATTAAAGAGAGCTGAGGCTACTCATTCTGGAGAAGTGATCATTCAGGTTGAATGAATGTACTTCAGAGAAATTCAATGGAAGGGAAATCTAGGAAGTGTTTGAAGGGATAACTACTTATTGATCTAGTTGCAGTTTTTAAGCTGAAGATCATACTGCTTAGAGCAGAGTGTTTACTGAGATATTGAACTAGTCAGTTGACAGAGGGTTCTGATGTTTGCACTCTCCACCAGTTCTCAGCCAAGAAGACCAGGAACAGGCTCGGGGGTCCTGAGGAAGCATTGTTTGAGCGCTCTCCAGGAGATTGGTAGGGAGGAACAACCTCCTAAAGTTGTTGTCGTATGTCCTCAACAGGTTCTATATTGTTTTATTTTATTGTGTTAGTTAAATAAATCCTAGTTTTGACTGTTATATGAATGTTAAATATTCAGGTTGAGAAATGTTAGAATTAGTATTCTTATTAGATGGTTAAAGAAAAAGAATTTGATTTAGAGAATAATGTGATAGAATGAAAATAAATTTCTAGACTGTGTTTTTTCACACCTGGAAACCAGGCCGTACTCTAGCACAGTTAGAATGCTTAAAGTAGATGAAATAAATTTGTAAGAGTTTGAAAATAATAGATGGGGTTCTGTATCTGTAGATAGCATAGTAATTTATTCAATGTTTAAATTATTATGAAAAAAATAGTGTTATGGTTTATTTATGTTATTGTTTTACTAAATATAACTAAATAAAAATGTTGAAAAAGAAATAGTAAGACTACACTAGAGTTATAGTAAAGAAATATACTGATACAATAAAGATTATAGAAGATACAGTTAAGTTTATAAACAAGGTATCAACCATACAATTTATCCTTGAATATATTAACTAAGATCTTAAACTATTACTTAGTATAAACCAGAATAGGATTATGTTACAAACCCTTTAGTAATTGAAAATCAATCAGAGTTACAGAGTTAATGTTTTAATCCTTACAGAGCTCTGAATATTTTCTAAGTTACAAAACAGTCAACAAATTCAAATATAACGGTAAACATTAAATAGAATAAAACTAAGAAATTAATTATACATGAAGTAATTATATTTACGAGACAACCTCATAACCTGTGCAAGTTAAACTTGAGGGTAGAAACCCTAGTTCTTCTTTTATCTTTTTATAAACATATTCTTTAACAACAGAATAAACAAATTAAACTAGAAGACTATAAGTTATGCTTTAGACTGGTTACAGTCTTATCTCAAGAACTTACAATATATTTATAAACTCTTTTATTTTTAAAAATAATTCATAAACAAATTAAATAACAATAATACTCTTGTAATAACGAAATAGAAGTAAACAAAAACCAATGATATATCTATACAAGGGTTCTCTTCCAGTAAACCCTAGCTATTTTTATCCTAACTGATAAATACAAATTTATAAATTTTACCTTACGACTGAGCTACAGTCTTCACAATAACCTTAATTATTTACAAGAAAATTTTAACAATAAATTTATTTCATTGACAGTAAAGAAGAACAACCTCATTTACAGTAATATCTTTTATAAAAAGAGTATTCGAAATAGAGGTCAATTAAAAACCATGAGAACAGAAAGAACCTCCATAGTTTAAGAAACAGAGCATGATATTACTTAGCCATAAGGCTGTAAATCCTTTTTACAAGTCAAGAAAAGCTAAATACAAGTCACGGCATAAAAGCCAGAGCTTCCCTGCAACAGGAAAGGGTTTTAATAATAACAACTAAGTAATAAATGGAACTAAGCATCTAAACAATGGAGGAACCGAAGCCGTGCTTCCTTTCCAACTGTAACCCTTATCACTTAACCATTGCAAGTAGGGAGATTCCACGTTAAACCGGGGCTTACCCGTTTCGTTCATGAAGTCAACTAGCATTGGAGAGGATTCTTCCAAGGCTGAAGACAAACTGTAACCGGCAAGCGAGACCGAAGACTTTAATTAGAAGCCATATTTTTCTATCATTAAAACTGTAACTCAAATTTGATAATGATAGAAGGGTAAACCCTTTACCTGTAAGCAAGAGATCTGGAGCCGAGAAGGTTTTCGAACCAGCACAACGAGCAGCACCTTGAAGAACAAACCCTCATGCTAACCTGTGACAGAGGCAGTGGGGTTCACATTCCAAACTACATTGATGATGGAGCAGGTTAAAAGCTATGGCAATAGCAACGCAAGGAACCGACACTCTACACTACTAACATAATATAACCACCCTCACAACGACACACTTCTTGCAGAAGGAAACCAAGATACAAGTTATGTATCACTTAACCCTTATACAAGAGTTGCAACACTTCACTACACCCAAACCGATGCTGTAAAACATAAACAACGAGCCTCTCATGGCCACGAAGAAACCAGACATTGCAGATCCAAACCCTCATAGAAGAATGAAGAAGATAGGGCTACGTTGCAAGCTTTTAAATCGTTCATTGCACGGTGGAGGCTTCTCCACGTGGCCACTAAAATTTTTACTCTGCAATGGGTCGATCACTATAGTCTCCTACACTGTCGGGAAAACACAATTATTGCCAATAATTTTTATAGTAACCACAATGATAATGTTTGGCATTGTATCATTGTCAATTAGGTTAACTTTGCAATCAACCTCTCGGTGAAGTCAACTATTCATTATATTCAATAGTATGATCTTTAATAAATCATTCTTATCATTTGCTTCTCATTATCACTATATTCATTCAATGGTGGAATCGTATATAAACTATTATCAATTGCATTGGATAACATTAAAATCCATTATTGGTAGAAGTATGTAATTGAAAAACCATATGGGAGTTATACCTTTGACCTTTGTCACTAGTACTCCTAATAGTTCTTTTTACAAACTATATATTAAATAAAAATGCTATGTTTGGGTTAGGGTTATGAAAAAATCAAAGTTGGTAAGGTAAATATCTTAGGTTCAACCTCACTGTGATATGCCACTAGATGCCCTTGTTGAGTAAGGACTACCCCAATAGCATAGTCAGAGGTGTCTATCTCAATCTCAAATGGTTGTTGCAAGTCTGGTAATGTGAGCACTGGGGCATAACAGAGGCAATGTTTCAATTCTGCAAACACCTTCTGTTGAGTTTCCAACCAGAAGAATTTTGCTTTTGCTCCTCCCTTGATGACTTGACTCAAGGGCCAAGTGATATGAGAGAATCCCAACACGAACCTGTGGTAGAAATTAACGAGACCCAGAAAGCTACGAAGCTCTGTTAGAGTAGTTGGGGTTGGCCAATACCGAATGACTTGGATCTTGGTTGGATTCACATGTACCCCACACTCATCAATAATGTATCCCATATACTGAACCTGGGTCATGCCAAAAGTGTACTTGTCCAAATTGGCAAACAACTTGTGCTTCCGCAGTGTTTGGAGGACCTGTCGGATGTGGTGGAGTTGTTCTTCCCAAGTCTGGATGAATATCAGGATGTCATCCAAGTACACTACTAAAAATGAGTTGGTGAATGGCCGCAAGTTGTCATCCATCAGTCTCATGAAGGTTGTGGGAGCATTCGTCAGCCCAAAGGCATGACCAACCATTTGAAAAGGCCCTCCTTGGATTTGAAGGCAGTCTTCCACACATCGATCAGTTCGATTGGTACCTGGTGATACCCAGACTTTAAGTCGATCTTGCTAAAATATTTCACCCCTTTAAGCTAGTCCAGGAGGTCATCAATCCGTGGGATTAGGTACATATTCCAGACAGTGATCTTGTTCAGCGCTCGATAGTCAATACAGAGTCTCCAAGTCCCATCCTTCTTCTGTACCAACACGATCGGCCTCCCACAGGGCGATGAACTTGGAAGGATGTGACCCTTCTGCAACAGCTCCTGAATTTGCCTCTTGATTTCATCATTCTCCATAACAGAGCATTGATAGATCAGTCCATTGGGCAGCAGCGCACCTGGGGTCAGATCGATGGGGTGCTTGACCTGACAGTGCAGAGGCACCCCTGTGGGTGAGGTGAATATGTCTCGGTACTCCTACACGACCTTGTCCATTTTTTGTTGTCGTGTGGAGGGGCCATGTATGGAGGTTGTGGCCATGATCTTCTTCTTGCCCTGAGGGTAGATCACCAAGAAAACAAATTTTCTGGTTTTGGAAATGAGCTTATTGCATTGTTTTGCAATAACCAAAGAGATAGTGGCAGGAGGTGGTACCTCTGGTATCCTGTACAACTTATTTCCCAAAGTAACAATAACAGCATGAGGCTGGGACTCATACACAGCATGTCACTTCCATAAGTATGGTTGACCTAATAATACATCACAAACATTAAGAGGAGCAGTATCATATAATACCTCATCAGTGAAGGGCTTCATGTTGTAGGGAAGGCGACATTGTTGGATGAAGCGGAGATCCCGTCTTTCGTGAAGCCACCCAATGGTTTACGGCTGCGGGTGTGCTGTGGTCGAAAAGCCCAACTGCTTCACGACCTCTGCTGAAATGAGGTTCTTTTGGCTCCCATTGTCGACAATGAATTGTAGTGGGGAACCCTTTACCCACATCTGGGAGTGGAAAAGATGCTCCTCCTCCTTTGAATCTTCTGGTTCTTTCTTTTGGATCTTCGTGGTGGCAACGGTGGCATTGGGCTCTGCATCGATAATCTTCTTCCCTCTGTCATTTCCCTTCTCGGGTTCTGATTCAGTATCAGAGTATGCATCTGATTTGAAAGCCTTTATCTCGGCCACTAGTGAATTCTTAGCTCGACACTCACTTGTGTTGTGAGTGGGGCTCTTATGGAACTCGCACCATTTTCCCGCTTCCTTCTTCAGTTTCGCAGTGTTGCTCTTTTCTTTGTCTTGAGTCGCCATGCCTTGGCTATGTCCTTGGTTCTGTGGTTTGGGGGCACATTTCGCTTGCTTCTGATTCGTAGATCCAAAGTCTCGTTTTTTCTGTTTGAATTTTTGCTCAATTTTGGCAGCATATCGGTATGTCGTACCAAGCGAGGAGATGTCAGGAAACTCCATTTCCTCCTGAATTTATCTATGTAGGAAACTGCGGTACTTCAGCACCAAATTTTTCTCTGAATCTTTGATACCCAACTTGGTGTGCAGGGTATGGAACAGATTCGTCATTTCATGCACATCTTGATCTCTTTGCTGCTGCAACGTAGTCCATTGTATGTACTTGTCCTCGTAGCTCCCCACGGGATAATATTGTCCCTTTATGGCATCTCGAAAAGAATTCCAAGTGGGTGCAACCGAGAATAGAGAGGGTTCCTCCTCATCCTTTCTCTCACAGTAGGTTTCCCACCAGTCCTTGACATGGGGGGCGGCTTTGAGTAGTGAAAAAGTAATCTTTTCCCGGTTGAAAAAGTCATGAACCGAGAAATATCCTTCTAATAGATTCAACCATCTATCTACAGCGTCTGCATCTATTCGGCCATCAAATATGGGAATGTTGAAGTTTACTTGTACCTTAAAAGGGGTTGCACCTCCAGAGTGGCTGCTAGATGTAGATGCGCCACCAATGGGAAGTCGTTGAAGGATCTGGGCGAAGTTATCCATCATCGTGTTCCTTTGTTTTTCAAGGGCCTCCTCGAGCAACATTTTGATAGGATAATCGACGCCCTCGTCTTTCTTTTCATCCCCCATGGGTAGCTGTCGATATTTGTGAGGTTGCTCTTGCAAAGGTTCAACTAGATCGAGCCCTAACTCTTTATACCCCGCCCTCGTTGGGGACATGCAAAGAATGATCGAGAAAGAGCAGATTGCTCTGATACCACTTATCTGGATTTATGCAGGAACGAAACAGAATACACAAATAACCATAGAAACAAAGATGCAGCGGAAATAACACTTCATTTCATTAATCAAAGAACTGAAACTTGTTTACATACAGAATGGAAATAAACTAGCTAGAGTGTTGGTAGCTTATCTCTGAGAAGATATGTGGCAGCTACATGCCTCTGAACTCTATGCTACAATGAGGCTCGAAGGCCTATATATTATTAAGAAACAATGGAAACCCTACACATCCAAAAACCTAACCCTAGGAGGTGAAACGCCATAATATGGGCCCCGTTGGGTAACTTGGTACATCAATTTTTTGGGGTCGTAACTTTGGCATACTACCTCTGTTTGACGCGCATGATACATCGTTAGAAATATATATTCAAGGACTACGTCCATAAACAACAAATAACAAGTCTGAAATAGACTCATATTTTCTCGACCATTCAATGCCGAAAAAACGTCGTTTAGGGCCTCAAAACAGCTCTAGAAGTCTAGGACCCGAAAACTGCCAAAAATAGTAAATTGTGCTACAATTAAGGAAACTGGAAAACTGAAAGAAACAATGGTGGGGGTCCAAGTGGAATAGGTGGGTGGCCACCAATATCCTCCTGGATCGGGTTGGGGCATAAAAAACTTGTCTGGATTTAATACAACATTATGCTTGAAAAGTATGTGGAGATGTCTTTTTTATAAAGGACTATGGAGCTCAGTAATGAAAAATAAATATTTGAGGAATTTGTTTGTCATTAGATGGTTTAGAATATCAGAGATTGATAAAAAAAGGTGTTTCAATTATTTGGAATAGATTTCTCAAGGTTTTTCACTGGTTAAAGAAGGGGATCAACTGGGACATTGGTAATGGGGAAAATGTTTATTTTTGGGTAGATCCTTTTATTGGAAATAGTGATCTTTTTATTTTACCTCGGGACATTTTAGACCACCTACAGATGATTGGTTTAAAAACCCTTGATGAGATCAAGAGACCTACTTGGGCTAATCTAAAGGGTGCCTATTGGTTCAATGCTAAGGATGTAAGATTAATAGGTGAATGGAATTTGAGATGGGATAACTATATAAAATTTTTAAATGAAACGGGCATCAGATTGAATATAGAAGAGGATAAATTAGCTTGGCCTGAGAACAAAAACTCTAATGTTAAAACTACTAAACTTGCTTATGATTTTATTACTAAAAGGTGAAGCAAGGAATAAAATAGGCGGTGTTTTAATAAACTATGTCAATGGAGTGTTCCACAAAAACTAAAATGTTTTTGGTGGCTTTCTCTCAAAAGCAAACTCTTAACCTAGCAAAATCTTATGAGGAGAGGTTGGCAGGGTCCAAATTTTTGCTTACTGTGAACAAGATAGTGACTCTATTGTCCATATTTTTGTTGAATGATTTAATAGGAAGGTTTGGACTTTTGTTAAGGATATGTTATGCTTCATTTTAGATTGGGGACTGTTGACCTAGAAGAAACTTTTACAACTTGGTATCATGAATTAGATTCTTATAAACTTCTCCCAATCTTTATTTCCTGATCTATTTGGAATATAAGGACTAAGGTATTTGTTAAAAGAGTATATGGAATTGAAACAACCAAGGAAGACAAATGTTTTATATGTTCCTGTAAAAACAACTCTCTTTGGTGATGGTTTTTTTATGGTGCCTCATTAAACAACCTTTGTGGATGCGGAATGGTCCCCAATGTAAACAAGGATCACTATTTTCATTTGAGGATGGGTGGTGGGATTGGTAGTAATATTAAAGTTGAACTCCTGAGTTTTTGAGGTTTAAAGCATTTTGTTGTTCTTATCGATATTTCGGATATATGTGTCTTTGGGGATTCTAAAGTGATCATCGAATGGATCAATTGCAATTTCAAACTCCAGGTTCTGCTGCTCAAATAATGTTGTAAGAGAGTGAATCTATTAAAAAGATTTTTTCTCAAATTTCCTTCAAGCATATTTCCAGATCATACAATACAAAGGAAAATGTTCTTTCAAAAAAGACGATTAGACTCAAAGCAGGTTCTTTGTTATTTCAGGAGTTTTTGGAGGGGCATTTACAAAGTGAATGAGCTGCTGATTTAGTAGATTTGGAATGATCTAGTATAAAGTATAGAAGTAAAAATATTTGTTTGTTTCGAGCTTTTTTTAGAATGAACCTGTTCATCTGTAAGTTGTTTAATTTTTGCATTGGGTGGGTTTTGTGAGTACTTACAGGAAGTTCTTGTATGTAGACATAAATAAAAGCAAATGTTGACATCTATATATACTTTTTCTTTGATTCAATTAATTGCAGGAAAAACGTCTTTTTCTTCTTAAAAAAAATTACTATAAATCCTAAAAACGGATCACTTCCTTCAATGTGCAAAATCTTCTCTCAATTTTGTGTAATATCAAAATAATTTATATTTTAAAGGAATCTGATCTCCCTTAATATTTGATAAATCCTAAAATAAAATAAATTTATCTTTATTTCTTCGTTAAATTGATATATAATATACAAATGTCATATATTACTTGTATAGTTCTTATTATTTTAATTAGGTTATTGTACAAAGTGTTTATAATTTTCTTTTAATCGTACATCTTTTTAATTTAAATGTTTGAAATCATTGTATTATTTGATAGTGAATAATTCTCTTTATTTTCAAAACTAATTATCAAAGTAATGAACATTTAATTAACACACCAAAAAAAATAAAAATGAATTATAAATATTTTTTAAATAATTTATTTTTAAAATACAAATCTTAATGGAAATAATAACATATTCCCTTTACCATTTTTAACGCCATAATTTATGGATACTCTTTAATTTATAATTATCTATATAATTTCCTTATAAAATTATAAAATAACATATGGGAGATGAAAATTACCTTTTACATTAATATTGTGTTCCTTCATTTCTACAAGGAATATTCGTTTCATTTTCTAAATAATTGAATGTTGAGATCTTATCAAACAAGGTGAGCTGCTTAAGGCAACAAGTCCCTGCTTACAGCGTTTTAACAGCTTGCATATAACATTGAAACAAGAGAACGTATATTTTTACCTTTATCGTTGTTGGCTTTGCTTGACCTAGTAAAGTGAGGAATGAAGCAAAGGGCATGGCATGCTTTACAAGGCGGGGGTAGTTGAAGCATGTCATAGCTAGCTACTGATCCATGGAATTGAAGAAGAGCTCTAGTTCTGGTCAATGTTTGCATCATTTAATATTTTCATAAAACTGTCACATTTATCTTTTAAAAGAGATGTTAGCTATAGAATGTTAATAAACGGAAACAAAAAAACGCAAAGGACTTGTTTTGTTGATTCAATAATGAAAGTTGTGCGTTGGGACATGTAACGTATTCAGATAATATAAGTATTGAAAATCTTATCATTTTCTCCAAAATCTTTAGATAGCGTTTTCAATTTGTTTAGTAGATGTTGGGATCACCAACTCTCTCTATACACGATCAGACGAAATCAGTCTATTTTGATAATATTTATTATTTTGAGGATAGACACATAGATACCATCAACAATCCCAAAGCCATACTTTGGTTCCAATTGAACATAAATTAGTGATGGGTATTTGTGGAACAAAATTAGTAACAGAGAAATATCATAAAATCAAGGCAGCTAAAAGCAGGTAAAAAAAATCGAATGTCATCATTTTCATTACCATTACCAGAATAAGTGTTTTATAAAAATATTTGAAGGTATCCTGAGAGTATTCATTATTCATGATTTGACACATGAATATTTCGAATAGCTTTCTCTGGAAATATTGGAAATATTAATGTCAGTAATTTTGAACTAATGGTATATTTCTACTTGTATGTCGGTTCTTAGAACGGAGAGACTATACTGGACGACAATTGTTCAAAGATAAATATTAATAAGCAAACAAAGTTATTCAATGATTTGCAATGCATTATTGAAAGCATAAAAAACAGGCTAGACCTAGACGACAACTATTCAAAGATAAATATTAATAAGCAAACAAAGTTATTCAATGATTTGCGATGCATTATTGAAACTGTTCAAAGATAAACATTAATAAGCAAAGAGAGTTGTTATGCATTATTGAAAGCATAAAAAACAACGCCATTCATCTGGAAATAGTTGCATATTTTGGCGATAGGGATCTAGATGCCAAAATTGAGAGAACCAAGAGGTTATTGGATTCAGTACACATCACCGCACTATCTGATAATGGTACAAAACTCAGACTATTTCTATAGAGATTATTGGCTGAGAGAGCGGAGGTATCAGTCACCGTTTCAAAAGGTATGATAAAAGAATGCATAGTGTTGTTAAATATTGAACTGTAATGTTGTGCAATTATTTATCTGGATTAAGAATTTATGTTTCTACAAGTTAGGGCAGGCCTTAACACAATCTAAATGATGGTAGGATGCATCGCATGTTCGTTATTCAACCCCGGTCTAAGTGTGATAGTTTGTTCACCTGCATACGACCTATGGCATATGCTATTTTTCCTGAGCTAAATGATCGGGAATAGTTTAAGATGTTAAAAAAACAGAGATGTACCATAATTCTTCTAAATAATAGGAAAGTTTAAAATGTTAACAAACTGAGATATTCACTCCCATACCATGTTGCAGCTTCTTATTTAAAAGCAGATTAAATCCTCCATCTTTTTATATATTGGCATTTATGAGGGATAGTTTAGAAAAATAAATAGCTCATTCGGTTGAATTAAGTGAAAATATCAAATAACATTGTTGATATTTCTCCTCATTGTTGAGCCATGGATTTCTTACTTTACACCTACTTCACATTATATACACACGTGTACAATCTTGCAAAAGCTTAATCGACACCTAATGCTAAATATTATACAAATGTGATAAATATTACACCTACCGTAAAACAAATGTAACATCATCAATTCAATTAAAGTGTCAAATATTACACATGCCGTAAGACAAAAGTAACATCATCAATTCAAAAATGTCATGTAAGGCAAATGTAATATTCGAAAATGTCATGCAAGACAAATGTAAGATCCTCAATAAAAAAAAATGTATGACAGCCTAAATTGAAAAAGATATTAGAAAATGTTAATATATATATTGGCTTACCAACTAGCAAATAAAATACTGGGCATTTACGTCCTATTGGCAGACTTATTTGAAGGAAAATGTAAACTGAGAGATGTCGATATAATATATTGAATCAATTCTTATTAATCCATACCTTATTTTTTAATATTATAGGCAAGGACATGATCACTTATATATACAGTTAAAATCTTAAATCAGTAAATAATGAATGACATCTTGCTATGTTATATCTCGACTCTAGTTTCATCTGTTTGCATGAGAAGAACAGATGGGGTGCTTTTGAGCTTCAGTTTGACTATTTCTTTTTATGTTTTGAAGACTACGGCTTCTACTCTTGGTGCAATAGAATGTTCAAAAAATGCTTCTATTCTTGGTACAATATAATGTTCAGGAAATGCTTCTGCGCTAGTTCCTGAAAATGGACCAGTTCACTGATTTTTTTTGTTTGTTCTGGGTCGAACAGATTTACCGATGGGTTTTATCCCCATCCTCTGATAGGATGATGGGACATTTTGTTTGAAGTATTATTATCCTTTAGATGCTTTGTTTCCTGCTACTATGATTAAATATCAGGTATCACTTCTTTGAATATTGAAAGCTTCAATTTCTTTCAACGTTCATTAGCGTGAACAACTTTAGGCTTCACTTAGTGTTTGACAACTCACTTTATTCATGCAAGAAGTGGTATCCTTAGGATTCTTGTAGGATGAATTAAGGCTTGTTGTTTCTTAAGGGGGCGACCGATAAGATAAGCCATGCCTAGATATGGACACACTCTCAAGGGCTCCAAACGGTTGCCAGCATTGTGACCTGAAGGTAATCTAGCAGGTCAGATTTGATATGTCTTCAAAAGAGATGCATCAACATGGGGCATCGCGTGCTCACTTCATAGGCGGATCCTCTCTCTGATTTTCAACATACTGAAGGTCCGTAGTTCGATCCTGCCTCAATGCACATAGAAAAAATGAAAGAATTTGTGTCTATTTTGTATTTTGTGTATGTCTTTGTTGGTTCTTTTTCCCTATATTTTGCACCTTTTATTGATTTTCCATCATATTATTGGAGTAAGTTAGGGTAGCGGCATCATCCTCGATCTAAGAAAGAAGTACATAAAATGTTTTACATTGTGTGAAAAAGAGCTTAATTTTTAAGAAACCATCTTAAATTGGGATTTCTGATTACTACTTTTCTATAATTTCAATGCATTTGAATTGTATATATGATGGAAGAAATATAACGAGGAAAGAGGAAGATATCATGGGTTTTTTTCCAGGAACCTACAAAAGAAAGCATGGGAAAACAACATAGCTACTCAAAATCTATCATAAAACAGAATACAAAATTTATCATTTTGACAGAATCTCAGTTTCTTCATGAGCGTTTGTAAAAGAAAAGACAGTGAAATAACTTTACTGAAACAAATAACATCAAAAAATAAAAGAGTGAATTCATTATTTTCATCGGAAACCAAAAATAGATCACAAAATTCATCATTTACATCCGAAACCAAACATAGAACCCACAATTTGTCATTTCTGTCAGAAACCACAATAGAGAATAATCCTTTTAAAGCTCCGAAAAAATGAAACTGGCGGCGTAATTCGATAATTGCTCAAAGAAATCATTCAATCCAGGCCCCGACAATACTTTGTTTGTTTTACAGGAGATATGAAGTTGATATGGAAAATGATAATGAAATCAAGGCCGAAGGCAAAGATGAAAAGATGACATATCTGTCTCCTTGGAAGTCTTCATCAAGAACCATTTCTTCTTCCATGAAATAGTTGTTCCAATTCTCCTTGAATTAAGAAGGAAAAGAGAGCACCCACAACATGTGGAAGGAAAAGATGCCGCAACATGTGGAAGGAAAAGATGCCGCAACATGTGGAAGATAAATATCGTCACAAAGAGGAAAAAATGCGATCAATAGGTGGATGGTTAGACAAGATGTGACGTTGCTCTATCAGAGCATGCACACATGGCCAACATGCAACCGCCACCACCACACATCCTTAGCATGGAAAATAAAATCTGCAAGGCAATATAAAATCTACAAGAGGATGCATCAATTTGCAGAAAACATAATTTGAATGGTACATTTAATGTTAGAAGAAATAATGAAGTAATGCTAGAGCAATTTCTAGCATTACCTGGATTCATAAAACTTCATAAAAAATACATCGTGTTTTCCACTTTAACCTAAGGTTTTTGAAGACTAATGGGCACTCTACTTCGAGTTGAGGCCAAATAAGATTACCAAATTTGTGATTGGTTGATAAAAAGTATTTGACAATTTGATTGGTTTTTCGAAAGTGTATTTCAACGCTTGCATTGAAAACTTAGGATAAATGTCTTTGGTCATCGTGCAAAGTAATTGAAACGGCGGCAAGCCGAATCATAGATTCCCTGCTAGCCCGGGCAGGGACTAATAAGATAAAATAAAAATAGATGAAAAAAAATATCAATTTTTTTTAATTATGATTGATTGAAAAATATAAATATGATTATTATTATTATTATTGAAATTTTAAATTAATAATAAAAATTAAAAATTAACAGGAAAAAATATATTATAGTTTTATTAAATTAAAAAAAAAAACATTTCTAATCTAAATTACAGAGGTTTACCACTAAGAATACCAACCCCCCAAAATTAATAACAAAGCACAGTTCTTCTATCAACATATTAGCATAAATAAATAAGCAAGAACCTACTACAAAAGTCAACATAAAACTTGTTCATACCATACACTTCAAGATACAGGTCATCAAAATACCTCAAAACAGTAAGAAGATCAACCAGAAACCCCAAAAGTACCAAATACATCCATAATTGAAGCACAGTCCAAAATCAAAACCATCAAAAAATATTTAGAAATGCTTCAGCGCCTGAGGAGTCACCCACTTGTTTTAAATAGTAAATCTTTCCTTCGTACAAATTCAAGGCATGTTTTGATAGAATATCTACATCAACATTGTATTCCTTGTATACATGTTGATAAATTATATGTTAAAAATTAGCTTGAAGACTCTGTATCTTCCTTTTCCATCTTTCAAGAGAAGCCACCTGTAAATTACATTTGTTGGATGACCAATCAATGATGAATTTTGAGTCACCAACCACCTGCAATTGAAAATTTTGTCTAGCCCTCGCAAAATATAAAAGACAACATATTGCAAGAAGCTCGCCATGAGTATTGGTTCCTCTAGCACAATTTATTTTAATGTAAATGTCCTAAAATCATTCAATTTTAACACAACTCCAGCACCACACCTCATCCCATCATCCTGTGAAGCACCATAAAAAAACCCCATTGACAGACTAGAATGAAACCCTAGAGTTCTAGAGTTATTATAAATTTTAGTTAGGGGATTGAGTGGAGGGTTTCAAGCTGAAGCAAACATAATCGAGTGAGAATTTCTCTAGTGCATGAGATGGGATCTCTAGGATCTGGGGTATCCTCCCTGTCCACATAGAAATAGCATGAGGGGCATGGAAGTGGGACGACAGATAACCAGGCAGAAGAGCGGGGGAAGGAAGGAAGCAAGGATATCAAGGATCACAAACTCGGGGGAGGCCTGCAGGAAAGGAGTTTGTATCCCAAGATCTGTAGAATCCCTTCGAAATAGATCTGGTATGACAAATTGTGTGAGCGAGTGGAATTTTGGAAGGAGAAGGCCCTAATTGGGAATTTTATTGGGATATGGTAGAAGGATCTTCTCAGATGGATCAAGGTGACATGGAACCATAAGGGTCATTATGACCTTCATTTGGGTTCGAAGGGTTTTTTCACAATCATTTTTTTCAACCAAGAGAATAGAGATCGGATTCTGGAAGGGAGGCCTTATTTCTTTTTCTCAGAAGGGTTGAACCTGACACCATGGAAGAAGAGGTTCAACCCGGATAAAGAAGACATGAGTGTGGAAATTGTATGGATCAATATATGTTCCCTGTTGTGTGAGTATTGGGAGCCAAAATTCTATCTAATATAGACAATAAGATGGGTGAATTTGTGAAGAGCTCGGAGCATACCAAACAACAGAGGCATACATCCTTTGCTCGGATCTGTGTATATATGGATCTATCACATGAATTACCAGAGGCCATGAATCTTACCTAGAAGGATGAGGATGGATCCAACATGTAGGTTATAAGAACCCCCCTTTTAGGTACAAGGAGTGCCATGAGTATGGTCATCTCAATAAGAATTTCCCACAAAATACCTCGACCATTACCCCCAAAATACCCTATGAAAGGGAGAGTGATGTCGATGGTTTTACCCAAGTCAATCATAAGCAAGGACAATGGAGGAAGGCTTGTAACCAGTCGCAGAATCGATAGACTACTAGAACAAGGGCACACAATGCAAATAAATTTGAAACCCTATCAACGATGGAAGAAGATGAGGAGGGACGAACCCTATAAAATCCAAAGGGGGATACCCTAAATAGGAAATTGCTCCTGGAATCCCCCCAAATTCCTCCAGAACAACAAGAGGAAAAACCCGAGGCTATGGAAGATGACCAATTGGATGAATCAGAGGATATGGACCTGGGAGAGTTGGATATGGATAAGATTGAAAAAGAGTGTAACAAAAAATGGAAGGGATTCATCCCAAGAAGATAGATCGAACTATTGAAAGAAGTCATTCTGAAAACAAAGGCCACTCCTCAGCTGGGAGTATCCAAGGAACAATAAAAGGGAAACAAAAGGAAACAGTCAGAAGAAGGTGAAAGGAGAGGAAGAAAAAAAATAAGTAGAGAATTGCAGAGGTTGGAACCGAGTTAGTGGAATCGGGCCAGTACCCAACAATAAGGGTGTCCTTTTCTTAAGTCAATAAAGTTTCCCAATGAAGGTGATCACTTAGAACATATGCGAGGTGAGTCACCCTCACAAAATTAAAATGCTGAGAAATAAGTTGAGAATGGAGAAACCAATGATACTTTTTTTGCAGAAAAAGAAATGCAAAACAAAAGTAATGAAGGAGATAGGGAATAGAGTGTGGAAAGGTTGTGAAACAATGGCAATTGATGCACACAAAATGATATGAGGTCTGGAATTTTTATGACGTCCGAAAGAAGTGAATCTCATAAATTTATGGACCACTAAATTCTTCCTATTGACTGAATTCCATATTGGTAATACTCTGGTCAAAGGTACTCTATGGGACATCTCAGCCTGGAGCAATGATGATCACGAATCCTGGGAAAGATGGAACCTTGGAGACTATCTGGAAGAGTTCAAGGAGGAAGCATCAACGCTATTGGATTTTCTTCAAGGGAAATCGCCCCACACTGCCAGATCCAAAGACAAACGGGGCTGGGGTTCAAGATCCGGGAAATACTCAGCAGCTACTGACTACGCTACTATTTTGGAGAAGCCTTGGGTCTCTCCTAATCCAACCCCATGGAAAACGCTCTGGAATTTCCCTTCAATTCTCAAAATTGATATTTTTATATGGACCCTGCTCCATAACAGCATCATGACCAGCGACAATCTTAAGAGGAAAGGCTGGGAAGGGCCTTCACGCTGCCCACTATGTAATCATGCTGAAGAAACCGCCGAGCATCTCTTTCTCATCTGCGATTTCACCAAATATGCATGGAGGATTATGACAGGACCTACTGCTGAAAGACTGCCAAACTCAGTCATGGAGCTCATAAGCAACTGGAAATATCTTTCTCCATTCAATCTAAGCAAGAAAAATCTCCTCAAGCTCGCGTGGATGTGGACTCCCAAATTTATGTGCTGGAAATCCTGGCTGGAGAGGAACAATAGAATTTTTAAAGAAGAAAGTAGACTTCCTCCTCAAGTCGCTATTAAAGCCCGGACTATGATGTCTAAAGCTCTAAGCGCTAAGTCTTCCATAAAAAATTCTACTAATCTCTCTCCTGAAGAAGATCGCTGGCTTAGGGAGCTCAACCTGGACCAGCAAACCACTGAAGCAATCAAACCTCCTCAAAAGACTAACTGGGAAATCAGGTTGGATGAACAGGAGTTTATTAAGTGGAGGTCAGGCCTTGACGAATGGACCATCTTCTTTGACAGGGCCTCTAAAGGGAATCCTGGTCAAGCTGGAGGAGGAGGCATCATCATTGAGCCCTCTGGCAATATTTATCTGTCCTATGCATGGGGACTAGGACACGCCTCCAACAATCAAGCTGAGTTTCTGGCACTGTGGCAAGGGCTGAACCAAGCCAGGAAGCTGAACATCCAGAAGATTAATATCTTTGGCGACTCCAGGCTAATTGTTAAAGCGTTACACACTAAGAAAGGGCCAACGGATATTAACCTTGACCAAACGTACAAGAAAGTCCTTCTCCTTGTGACGCACTTCAGCACTTATAAGGCTTATCATGTGCTAAGGAATCTCAACAATCTAGCGGATGCTGAGGCCAACCGGGGCACTCTCTTGAACAAGAGCTAGCTAATTGTCAATGGAGAAACCTCAAATCACCCGATTCCCTAACACTAAGGCTGCTCTAGTCTGCACCTCATCAGCAATTGCAGAATCTAGAAAGATTCGACCCAGCAATATTTTAGCCATGTGTGTTTTGGAGATGAAGCTTAGGATAGTAGTTCTGAATATGCTTTGTAATGGCCCTGGCAGCCTCTTTGCCAGTCTTTAATTAAAAAATTTAACTGTTTTCGTAAAAAAAAAATACTCTGGTCAAAGGTTTCCTTATCAATGTTTATGGATCAGGCATCTACCCTCAGAAGGTTGCTTTTTTGGAAGCCCTGTCATGGGCAGAAAGATGGGTGAGGGATAAGCAATGGATTATGTGAGGGTATTTTAATATGATCACCTCTCTAGTAGAAAAGAAAGGAGGAAGGTGGGTCTTGGGAGCCTCAAATGAGACCTTTAAGGACTTCATAGAGGAAAACAATATAGAAAATGTGGAAATATGGAATGGGTGGTTTACTTGGAACAATGAAAGGGGAGGTGAACATCATGTCGCATCCAAATTAGATATATTTCTAACTATGAAGGCGTTAGTCAATGGGGGTGCAAATTTAACAACCATGTTCTTACCATCGGTTGGATTAGATCATTGGCCTATATACCTGAGATGGGAAGGTTGGGGTCCTCCTAATAGGAGATATTTCCATTTTGAGCAATTATGGTTGGAGCACAAGGACTTTAAATCATTGGTTCATCAATGGTGGGAGGACATGGTCTCTCCCGAGGAAACACAAATGTACCAATTCCAACTGAAACTAAAGGCGCTAAAGGCTAGGATCCATACTTGGAATAGAGAGGAGTTTGGCAACATCTTTGAGGATAAAATGAGGATGATAGAGAAGCTAGAGGAAATTCAACAAATGGGAATGAATAATGGTTATGATGAGGAGTTAAAAAAAGGAAAAGTATACCATAGATGAGCGCAATGCCCATGAGCGTCAGGAGGAGATCTACTAGCAATAAAAGTCAAGAAATTAGTGGCTCCAAGAAGGTAAGAATGATACTAAATTCTTTCGCCAATCTGTCATCCAAAATCGGCAGAAGAATAAAATCCATAGATTGAAGCCTAGGCATGGACAATATGTGGAGAACAGAGAGGATATGGAGAAGGAAGTGGTCAATTATTTTGGAACAATAATGGAATAAGTTAGGGCTAATAGGTCTATGGATATTGCAAATATCACACAGGATATCTCCTCGTTGATTTCCCCTAGTCAGAACGAGCTCTTGAAAAGACTAGTGGATATGAGAGAGGTTGAAGAAGTGGTCAGCCATATGGATGATGGGAAATCTCTTGTCCTTGACAGTTTTACTACGAACTTCTTTCACCACTTCTAGGAGCTTATCAAGGAATAAGTTTGGTGAATTGTGGAGGAATCAAGGCAAGCTAAAGGAGTGTTGAAGGAATTCAATGAAACGTTTTTGACCCTCATCCCAAAGAATTAAGGTGTTGATTCTCCAAGTAAATTTAGACCTATAGCTTTGTGAAATGTCACTATAAAATCATTACAAAGGTTATGGAAAATAGGTTTAAACCCATTCTATTGTATCTATTATCTCTAGAGAAATCAACTTTTGTGGAAGGATGACAAATCCTATATGGGGTAATATTTGTACACAGGGTGATACACTCTCCGAATATCACAAAGAAACTGGGCATGTTCCTCAAGCTGGATATTTCAAAATCCTAAGACAAATTGAGTTGGAAATTCATGAGAAAAATGCTCAAAGCCTGTGAGTTCAGCTAAGAATAGATTGACTGGATAAAGAATATGACTTCAACTTCTTTATTCTCTATTATGTTTAATGTGTTTCCCAATAAAAATTTCATCCCATCTAGGCATATTTGGCAAGGGAATCCTCTTTCCCCCTTTCTCTTTATCCTTATGGCGGAGGGACTTTGCAATAAAATTAAGGCAATGACTAAGAGAGAGGAGATAAAAGGGTTACGGTTGCATATTGGTGATGATAATAAATCCCATCAAAAATTTGTAGATGATACAATGCTTTGGGCCACCCATCAATCCAAGAAGTTAAATCCTTTAAAAATTTCTTAACTTATTTTTCTAGGGCTTCAGGTCTTGAGGTGTTCTTCTTGAATACTTCTAGGATTTCTCAGAGAAATATGATTTGTATTATGGGATTCCATGAGAGCTCCCTTCTATCCAAATACCTTGGCACTCCTCTGGATAATGGAGTCATTAAGAAAGTTTCTTGGGAGGACCTATTGGACCGTATGAAGAGAATATTGTCCAGCTGGGTACTAAGACCTCTAAATATGGTTATTAGGGTAACTCTAATTAAGTCAGTACTGCAAGCAATGCCTATCTACTTCTTTTCTGTTATAGAAACCTCGAAGATGATCCTAAAAGAGATAATAAGTATCCAATGAAAATTTATGTGGGGAAGAAATAGTGAAAAGAAGAGATGGGAATTAGTCACCTGGGACAAGATATGCCAACCAAAGTCTCAAGGAGGATTGGGACTTAGAGAACCAGAGAAGAACAATGAAGTCCTAGGAGAAAATATTTGGCGAGGATGGGTCACGCATTCCTTGAAAATGTAGGAAAAACTATGGCATATCAAATATGCTCAAAATATCCCAAGGAAGGACCTTATTATATTTAGTGAGGACAAAGAAGGGTCACACATCTGGCAGACGTATTTCCGTAGCAGAAGTCTAATACAACACCACATTTTTTGGGAATCTAGAGATGGGGAATTAACAAACTTCCAGGAGGAATCTTGGCAACAGATTCNAGATTAACGAAAAAAATAGGCAGGCTAGATGCAGGGAATTGGGTTTGAAAAAGGTTAATCAATTTTGGAAACCAGAGACTAAGGAAGGGGAATATCATCAATGGTGGCTTCAGAGGGTCTTAGAAGAGGAGTGGCCTAGGATTCAGGATAACATTCAATACATATGTGTAAGAATCCATAATGGCCTGGACAAGCTAAGATGGGGATACTCATCAAAAGGTACATTTAACACCAAGGAAGCTTATGAACTATGGACCAACCATCGGGAGGAAAGGGAGCAAGAAATTTGGAAAAAAGTTTGGAAGATGAACCCTTGGTCGAAGGTTGTTACCTTCATTTGGTTAGTTTTTTGCTAAAGAATTTTAACTGGGGAAACCTTAAAAAATGGGGGGTGGTTGGGCCTTAGAGATTCTCCTTATGTTTCAGTGAGGAGGAAACTATTAACTCATTTTCCTTTACTATTTATTTCTGGGACAAAGGAGCATATATTTTCAAATTTTTTAATTGCATAAGAGAGCATCTTGTTCAGACGTTAAGTACTGGGAGTTGATGCCATTTCAAAACTCCACTTTGAATTCCATTTGGCTGTCTTTCCCAATTTTCTTGATGTGGGAAATATTGAAGGAGAGGAATTGTATGATCTTCCAGGACTTGAACTCTTCTCCTCAACAAATTTGAATGAAGATTGAAACTCATATTCAGGAAATGACCATAGTCACCCAATGGAATGACAAGGACTGGGATATGGGATACTCTGAGAAAAGGATCCTAGTAGAATGGGGTTTAGACGCAACAAATTAAGGATGGATCAAAATAAAGAACAAAAGCTTGAATTTTGATGGGACCTCCAAGGGAAACTCGGGCCCTACTGGATTTGGTGGAATTGTGAGGAATCAGGCTAGTGAGATTGTGCATGCATATTTTGGTTACATTGGCAATGAAACAAACAATGACGCTAAGCTAGAATGCCTCCTATCTGGGCTAAACCTAGCTATCAAAAAATTCTAGGAGCCTACAATCATCAAAGGGGAATCTTGGGTTATCATCCAGATGGAAAAGCGTTTACATAATGGAAAGAAATTGTCCAAGGTAGTGGATATTTGGCTACTTTTATATAGGTTGGAAAATTTGGCATCCTTACTAGGTGATCCTAATGTTTGGACCTTCATCCATGTCAAGCAAGATGGGAACAAGGTGGTGGACTTGTTAGAAAATGGGGGAGAACAAAAAGCACAGGCATCGAGAAGGCTAGCTAGCAGGTTTTGGGACCTAAGACTGGGTCACCCAATGCACTCAACTAGCATTATAGGACAATCACTTGGTTACGAGGTGAAGTAATGACATGGGTAATTCTGGTTATCTCCACAACAGGTCCCATATGGCGATTTCAATAGCCATTTGGAGCAAGTACAACCCACCTTGGGCAGATGGCGAAGGTGCAGGACGATTTAACCCCTGTGTTAATGAACGAGTAAGGTATGTTTCTAGAAATGATGAGCATGGAGTAAGATCATGTACACATACATAGGATTACATATGAAAATATTCATTGAGTTTCAATCATTATGGAGATGGTCATTATGTGAATGAATGATATCGGGATGGCGATAATGAAGGCATTTATGGATTGGATTAGGGAAATAGCTATAAATTAGGGGGGGATGCTCAAGATTTTATGCATCTTCCTTGGATTTTATCTCCATTATGGTCTTGGGAAGAGTATTGTTAAGAGACATGGGAGTGAGGGAGGTGGTTGCACTTTGTGGAGACTAAGGATGGCGCCTCGTGGGCCTAAATCGAGGAGGGTGGTGTAGAACAACAAAAAGGGTAAATATCTGAGGGTGATGAGGGAGTAGAAGAAATATTACGAGGCGACTTGTTTCCTCTACGATCAAATCCCTCAATCCATTACGGAGGAGGTTGAGAAGGTGGAAAAGGACATATAGGAGCAGGTTAAGGCCATCGATTTAGAGGAGTTAAAAGGGGATGTTGGTGAATGAGTCCTTGACCCTAGTTTGATTGAGATCTAACTTTTTGCTTATGATAGGATCATGGCCACCTTCTAGGTTATGAACGGTATTATTTCCAATGTTCTCATGGAACACAAGAACAAAGGAACTAGTGACAAGGATATTTTCCATTCCTAGAAAGAGCATAATCAAGATTGTAGGCTCATGCATCGGAAAATTGATATTATGGCTAGTAAAATGGGTATTAAGTTCTACCCTTCTCCATCTGGGGATGTGGGTGTGGGAAAATTGGGGGATCATGGGATGGTTCTAAGTAAAGGTAAACTTCCTACGGATGGGATCGATGATGGAGATGTTTGTACTAGTGTGGGGAGTTCATGTTGGTCGCTTCATCCTTCTAGGTCAAAGCCAACCAAGGGATTCTGATTGGGCATTCTGGATATGTGTCTCAATTTGGTATTCCTATTTTGTTTATGTCTTTTCTTTGTTATGGTTGTGCAAATGGTGGCTAGTATTAGAGAAATTGTATAAGTTTTTCAGACTCTTTTTTATGATATTTAAGTTGGATCTTTGTAATAGAAGTCTAGGAGGTTTTGTTATTCTTTGTTTTCTGCTAGGTTGTAATTCTGATTGAGGAACAAGAATAAAGGGTTTGGGGAATATTATTAGGTATTCATCGTGTTTGTACACCGGCTAGGCCATTGTTTTGTATCCATGTAATATTTTTGAAATAGTAATGTAATGACTTATTACAACAACAAAAAATATTGGAGTTCTAGGAACCTATTCCCTCAAACCAACTTTTTCTTTATTGAATCTCCATAACCACTTGAAGCTTTTAAACATACTCTCATCACATATTTTTTCCTTCCCTCAAATATAATTGATTTTTTATGTTTTTACACTCCCTAACATACAAAACAAGGAAGCTCTTTCCAGGAATGATCCCTTGTCAACCAATTTTTAAAAAACAGGTCCAATTATTGAAAATTACAGCTTTGAGAAATAATAAACTTTTAATTTCTACCCAAACCATATGAGTTAAGGGACAATGCATCATCCAATGAGACACTGATTCAACTTCAGAACTACACAAAATACAAAATTTAGGACTTGTAGCCCCTCTCCTTACATAATTATCCCAAGTCGATATTCTATTTTCCAACATCAAACAACAAAAAAGTTTGATTTTCAAAGGGAGATGCCACTTCCAAAAAAAAAAGTACTACCAATTTTGTTAACCGTTAGATAAAGTAAATATACGAGCATCATAAGCAAATTTTTCATTTACCTCTCCAACTTCTTCATTACATGGCCATAGTAAGGAGTCCTTTGTCTCTAATAATTGAATGCCACAATGATTTAGTCCTAACACAAAGTTGTCCCATTCAACCTTCATGTTCTCCTGGAGACCCAATTCTGTAGTCTTTTTCTATCCTTGACCAACAACTTCATCAAATCTATCAACATGTGTTAAGTAATACACCCCATATTCACGAAATAAACTTAATAAGTCACTTGAAAGTCTATAAAAACTAGCAACTCAAACCATAGGATCCTTACCAATTCTGATTCTAAGACCATTGCCAGGTTTCCAAGCTAACCAATCTCCTAGAATGTGAAAAGAATTAAGTAGACAACTCCGGCTATTTGATATTCCTTTAGTACTATTTTTATTAATGCTAATCCACTCCACCACATCCCTTTGTGTTAAATTTGTCCGTAATAACATCACACCACAGTGTAATAAAGAATAAGATTCTCCAAAGGCTCTTTGCAATCAAATTCTGAGAAAAAAGATAGACATTTTTTATTCCCCAACCTCTAAATTTCTTGGTTCTAGCCTATCCCATCTCATAAGTTGAACACCCTCTTTACTCCTATTTCCATCCCAAAGAAAACTAAAAATTCTCCTTATCTTATCCAAAATAGACCTTAAAATTGTCACGTCCTTGGCTATCTAAGTATTCTTTTAAGATGGAGGGGAACTCTTTTAGCATCCCTAATTATCCCAACACCAATTCGGAATATAAAATTTCACCCCGTTATATTGGATCCTCAGCTTCATGATTCACAAAACTCTTATACAAGGCGTATCATTAGTTATCCTTGCTTAAATAGAAATTTAACTTGGCATGATAATCAATCGTACTTTTATAACCATATCAATATCGCGATATGCTGACTTAACGGCTTAACTCCATTGCCCCAACTTTTTCCCACTATTCTCAATTTTTTCGTACACCAAAATCGGAAGTGGAGATCAAAGTGACCGACTCACCTCGCCTCTATAAACCTATCATTCACTAGTGGTGCCTTGGCCTTTAGCTACTTGATAGGAATTATACATCGCATTCATACAACATTTAAATTATAGACCAATATAACAAGGATCAAAATGGGGACGTTACAGCCACCCCCCCCCCTTAAAATAACATTGTCCTCAGTGTTCTCAAAACTTGAACAAAAATAGTTATGCCTCCTTAATGGCATCCTCTAGCTCCTAAGTAGCCTCATCCAGTCCAAGGTGATTCCACTGCACCTTCACCTGGATGATGGCATGGTTCTGCAGAAGTGTTTATTTACTGTCAAGGATGCACATGTGCTCCACATAGAACTCTCCCTTGGGTTCCACCTGAATCGCATTCCGATCAATTACATGATTAGGATTATGTACATGTTTCTTAAGTAAAGAAACATGGAAAACATTATGCACTCTCATGCTAGCATGCAATACAATCCTATATGCAACTTGTCCTATCCTATCAAGGATTTCAAATGGTATACAATATTTGGGTGCCAACTTGGCACAACTCCCTAATTTTAGGGAACTTTTCTTGGGTTTAACTCTCAAGTATACATGATATCCAACTTTAAATTCTTTATGTACACTCTTCAAATATGCATAAATTTCTACCTGTCCTGGGTTGCTTTCAAGTTCTATCTCATCTTAGCAATTTCTTGCTCCATTTCTTGAAGCATTTATGGCCCAAGCACTACCCTATTGACTGGATTATCCCAACTTATTGGAGTTCTACATATTTTACCATACAAGGCCTCAAATGGACTCATTCCTATTGTTTCTTGCTAACCATTGTTGTATGCAAATTCTACCAGGTGTAGATAATTATCCCATTTAGATGGCTTGTCCATTACATACATCCTTAACATATCTTCAAGAACTTGGTTCACCCTCTCAGTTTGGCCATTTGTTTGAGGATGGTATGTTGTACTAAAATTCAGTTGAGTTCCCACTTCCTGAAACAAACCTTTCCAAAATTTGGATGTGAATTTTGCATCTCTGTCTAAAATTATGTTCTTGGGTAATCCATGCAATCTAAATACCTCTTTGATGAGTATACCTGCTATGTCACTTTCCTTGTAAGTATATTTAACCAAAATAAATGTTTCTTCCTTGGACAACTTTTCCACCACCACCACGATTGAATCATGTTGTGATATAGTTCTTAGAGAACTTGTTATGAATCCATAGAAATTACTTCCTGCTTCCATTATGGAATCGGTAAGGACTGTAATAATCCTACTGGATGTTGGTGTGTTGCTTTAACTTGTTGACACTACTGGAATCTAGAGATATACTCTCCTATATCTTTCTTCATACTAGGCCATAATTATTGTTTTTTGTCATTGTCATGGTCTTATGGTGTCCTAGATGCCCTAAGTACGAATTTTGATGAATCTCATCCATGATGATATTTTTTAGTTATGTGCAATTGGGAATATACAACTTGTCCTTTTGTACGAGAAGGACATCTTCCCTAAGTTTATATCCTTCACACTTCCTATATGTTTCTTCTTGTTGCAACTTTTCCTTCACTTTAAGGTAGGTTTCATCCTTTCTTTGAGCCTCAAGAACCCTTGTGTTAAGGTCTGAGTCACATATAATCATCATTTTTGCATGAAAATTCGTGCTAAGGACATTGACAACCTTATTCTCCTTGCCTTTCACATGCTTTATCTCAAAATCAAATTTAGACAAGAATTTCAACCACTTGGCTTCCCTGGCATTTAGGTTGGGTTGGTCAAATAAATATTTCAAACTCATGTGGTTTGTCCTAAGCTAAAACTTTCTCCCCAACAAATAATTTTGCCACATATTGAGTGCATGCACTATGGAGACTAAATCCAAATAATGGTTAGCATAATTTCTCTCATGGTCCTTCAATTTCTAGGAATCGTAACAGATTACAAACTCGTCATGCATAAGCACACCACCTAACCCTTCGATACATGCATCCATACACACCATGAATTCCTTGCCTGGGTCAACAATTTTTAGAATAGGGGTGTGGATATGCAAACACTTCAACTGTTGGAAGCTCTGCTCACATTTTTCATACCATACAAATTTAACTTTGCTCCCTTTTAGTGATGTGATTCGATAGACGATTCTATAAAAATCTTAAATAAACCTCTTGTAGTAATTTGCAAGACCCATAATAGATCGGACATCTAAAACATTCTTTGGAGTAGGCCAATTCATTATGGCTTCAATCTTCTTGTGATCCATTGCAATTCCTTCTTTCGAAATAATGTGGCCCAAATATTGTACCCGGTGTTGATAAAAAGTACTCTTGCTCAACTTAGCATACAATTTATGCTCTCTGAGAACCTATAGCACAAATCTCAAGTTCTCTTCGTGCTCTTCTTCGTTCCTAGAGTACACGAGAATATCATCCAACAATACTAGCACGAATTTATTCAAGTATTCGCTAAAGACATTGTTAATGAGGCACATGAATGTGGAAGGTGCATTGGTGAGTCCAAATGGTACCATCGTGAACTCATAATAACCATATCTTTTCCTCAACTTGGTCTTGTGGATATGTTCTTCCTCAATCCTTACTTGATGGTATTCGAACCTCAAATCGATCTTGGAAAACATCCTGGCTCCCTTCATCTGATCAAAAAAATTATCCA
This sequence comes from Pseudotsuga menziesii, assembly GCA_001517045.1. Lineage (NCBI taxonomy): Eukaryota > Viridiplantae > Streptophyta > Pinopsida > Pinales > Pinaceae > Pseudotsuga > Pseudotsuga menziesii. The sequence continues at coordinate 109,197 of LPNX010455849.1, read as the reverse complement.
TTCTAGGGAAGGGATACTTTTTCTTGATTGTTACCTTATTCAACTTCCTGTAATCAATACACAACCTCAAGGTACCCTCTTTCTTTCTAACAAATAGCATGGTGCTCCCCAATGAGACACACTAGACCTGATGTACTTTTTATCCATCAAATCCTATAGCTGTTGTTACAAAGAAAACTTCCTATGGCTTGGGGTGGACCATAACAGACAGTATGACACCGAAAATCAATCCAGTTCAAATATCCTAAAGAGATAAACAAGTCTAACACTAATGGATTAGAATCGTATCTTGTTATGGACATTCGTAGTAGATCCCCGTTGAGTTTTCAACCACACTTGCACNTATATATATATATATAATCAAATCAACTACATCCATGGATAAGATAATTCATAGCTACACAAATAAAATGGATGAGAAATGGATATTTCTATTAATTATAAACATAGATATAAGTGACAAGCTCTATCGGAACCTTGTCGAAACGAAGAAACCCAGTCCTCCACCTAGGCCTCCACCACTTCAATCCTCCATATCAATGGAAAGCTCACAAAACAATGGAAATCTTGGGAATAACATCAATGGATGCTCAAAGGACAAAGGGATACAGACTCAAGTATGTAAGAATGGGAAAAAAATCCACTATAGTTTCTTTTCTCTCACAAGTTCTCCTCCTGTAATGCATCCAAGTAGCTCAATATATAGCACTTCAATAGGAAGAGAAGGGTCGAGTCGAAGTGTTTCTAGGCATATGGAATGCCAATAGTCAATTTATTCATGACTAAATGAGGAAAACTCCAAATATTTTATTTTTGGGCACATTTCTCGATGTACGTAGGTCATAGCAGAGCAATCTGCATGTACACGATGTATGTAAGCTGGTGACCCATGTATACCAATAAACAAGACTTTTTTAAGGGATTTTTTGGAGCATCAAAGTTTATATTGAGCAAAGGGGGTCCAAAGAGTCTACACAGGGACAGAGAAGGCCATGAAAACATGATCTACCAAGTGTGGTTGTAATACCCCAATTTCGACCCCATGGTATTAATATTGTACATGATGTATATATATTGTATTGAGATCATGGCATGGACCTCAAGGCCAAGGCCCTGGCATTGATCTAGCGTCTGGTGCATAGGTGATCAAGGGTGATACCTATAGTTTTGGTGCTAAGTCAAGCACATAACATTTTGATATATCATGTAATTGTACAAATTAATATAATGATACAGCTAGCTATGGGACTGCAAACGTTAAAGGGATGGGGGCATGATTCTACAAGGGATAGGGTGGGGAGTTGGTCAAACTCCTGATCCAATAGGGTGTGACTAGATGTCAATGGGGAAACCCATGAACCTTAGATACTTTTGTCCTCTGTGCTCAATCATTAATTTCTTTCAGAAGTTGGTTGAGGAAGTTAATTCCTTGGGCAGAGCAAGGCATGGAAGTCTGATGTCTTGACTAAGCAATCCTGTGGATTTGCAAGTCTACAGCGTGGAGGTCGTGTTCTTGCTTCTACAACAAGAAAACCCATGTGGGAATGTGTTCCCTTTCCCTCATTCCCTGCATCGCACTAAACATTGGGGGCATTCGTTCATTAGCAAGGTCCGTGGAGTTGCTGGGGGGAGTCATGTTTTGTTCCTGTGCGATGTGCGTCCATCCTGCTGCCTGAGAACCGTGTTTTGTTTTGGTTTTGGTTTTGGTCACCTGTGGTTTACAATCCTCAGCCGCGCAGAGATTGGGGTGGTTTCCTTGTTTTGTTGAGTGAATACAAGCCTATCTTGTTGTGTTTTTTCCATGTGCAATCCTTGGCTCATCAGTCTAATAAACCCACTGTGAATGACGGCTTGGTTGATCCTGTTAGAATAGTAGAGTCAAGCTAAACTAGTTAACCTATCTAAGTAACCAACAACATATCATAAAATATAAGAACAAGAAAAGAAAAGGACAAGAGAACACCGATATACGTGGTTCACCCTAATGGTTTACATCCATGGGAAGGTAGTCTTCTATTATCTCCAGAATGTCTTCCCCAATCTTACAAGAGAGCAAAGCACAAATACCCCAATGAATATAGATGATGTACAACAATGTCACAATAGTACCACTACTACATCAAGAATACATGATTTGTAGAGACTCACTTAACCCTATTAAATACTAAGAGATGAGGAGGAATTACTCTCACATATTGCATGTGGGATAATATAATTCTCCAAAATAACATCTCTTAATACAATACCGTGGAAGGGCCCACACTAACACTAAGGAAGCAAGGAGTCATTACTGCTCCCCCATGATGACAACTTCTAGAAGAACCAAAGCTACAAATAAGAAGAACACTTCGGCTGATGGAATTTGATGATGAACAACCGCTTCTCACTGAATCATGAAAGTGCACATGAACCAGGTTGTACGATGAAAGACTCAACAATAAAATGCCGATAAAATGCCGAGAACATGTGACAGAAACCAATCACAAGATGCCTAGATCACCACAAGAATCATCACAACCATACATGATAGCTGAAGAACTTTGATGTAAAATCCACACCAATGTACAGATACCTTTTGACGGCCGATACAAATGCGGATAGCAAACATTCTTCCAATCAAGGTGCAATATAAATAGTAGAAGACCTCAAACATCGAAAAAAAAAAGACCCCAATGGTCTATACATCGAAAATGATATCATACAGATGGACATCATGACTTAATAGTAGAAGATGGTGCTTCATTACTTTTGGAATAAGGTGAAATCCTAAACAGAGAACTTATATGCACAAGAACTTTCAATATTAAAGCATATAAAGATCATAAAACAAAATTGCTCATACAAAAATGAAAATGCTTATATACCAAAGGTTAGCAAACATCATATAAAAGAATGGCAACATAATACGATCAAATAAAAGATTAACTTGGTCATTAAGGAAAATGAAGTTACTTTTACACATTAATTGTCAGCCACAACATATAAATAGTGAGCCAAAGATTTCACTTAAATATATGAAAATTTAGTGATCAAGCAACTAATATGAAGCATAGGTGCATTTCTTATTAGTATGAGATTAATATGCAAGAGATGAATGCCCTGAAAATGTCAATGCTTCCATATAGGAACGTTAGAGACAAGTAGGAACAAGGTAACCTCTGCAATCATAAGAATAGAAATCTCATTGCAACAAGAACAAGGTGCTCATGATAAATAGTTCAAGATTTAAAGATTGCTCAAAGCCATATAAATATTTGAGTAAAATATTATCGAAATAAACATGACATGAGATATAGATAAATCAAAATGTTTAATATGATCAACATATAGTAAATTATGATCAACTCATGATATCACTTATAAAAAATTATGAAATGACAAGTCACTAATGGTCTTAATCATAGGTTCATTTCTTGTTAGCACTATGTAAATATGCAAGAGACGAAATGCCCTGGAAATGTCAACGCTTCCATATTGGAATATTAGAGACAAATAGCACAAGAACTAGATACAATCTCTGCAATACATGAACAAAAACTATATCGCAATTAAATAGCTTATGACAAGCCAAAAAATATGATATCACATAGATTTAAAAAAATGATTTTACTTAAGAATTTAATTAGCAAGAGCATATAATGATCATAAAGATATTACTTATAAAAGAATGAAATTGTTTTTATACAAAGGTCAGCAATAACATATAAATAAAGTCAATAATGATCACTAGATAACACATATGAGATTGTTCTTATAAAATTGTTTTTATAAACAAAACAAAGAAAAGAACAAATTAATTATTATGTATATGTAAAAAATATTAAGCATTAGATGGTTTATAGCTATCATCATGACAAAATACTAGAGATCCATGTCCTTAAAAGATGTCAATATTTCCATATATAAATGCGAGACAAATATATAGCAAGAACAAGAAATAATATCTTAATAAACATGATTAGAAGCAAAACCTAAATGCAAAAAATCAATAACAGAAAACTTAAATACTTTACCGTATTGATATGAATCTAAAAAAAACGCAGTTAGAAAAATAGTAAAGGAAATAGAAACTTTTACTTACAACCCTTTGAAAAAAAGAGTATAGAAAATCCCAGTCTTTTGTCCTGGTCATGTAGGTGGATCCAAAATGGTTGTTCCAATTCCAAAAAAAGGTTATAATAAAAAAATCCGGTAAGAAATGACCAAGTTACGTCCCTTTTTTATAACTATCGTTTTTATTACCGAAAGGAAGCCCAAAATGCCCCGTTTTCTGTTCTAGTCACGTAGGTGGATCCAGAATGGCGTTTCCAATTCCAAAAACAGGTTATAATAAAACTTCTAGTAAAAATTGACCAAGTTACGGCCCTTTTTTTATAACTGCCATTTTTATAATCGGAAGAAACATCTGCTTGAGGAGAGCCCCAAAATCATGTAGATCTACAGAAAAAACATCAAGAAACCTTTGAAAAAATTCTGCAAAAATCTTAGACAACAAGTTAGGGTTAGGGTAAAAAAGAAAAAATGCAGAAATATGCCCATATCTGAAGAGAAGCCTAATGGCTACCAAATAGAAAGCAAATCTACAACAAAATGACAATGTCCAAATTATAATCATTATTGATTGAAAGATATAGAAGGTACTAGATCATAACAACATGCTTTGATACCATGTTAGAATAGTAGAGTCAAGCTAAACTAATTAACCTATCTAAGCAACCAACAACATATCATAAAAGATAAGAATGGGAAAAGAAAAGGACAAGAGAACATCGATTTACGTGGTTCACCCTAATGGGTTACATCCATGGGAAGGTAGTCTTCTATTATCTCCAGAATTTCTTCTCCAATCTTACAAGAGAGCAAAGCACAAATACCCCAAAAAATATAGATGATGTACAACAGTGTCACAATAGTACCACTACTACATCAAGAATACATGATTTGTAGAGACTCACTTGACCCTATTATATATTAAGAGATGAGGAGGAATTACTCTCACATGTTGCATGTGGGATAATATAATTCTCCAAAATAACATCTCCTAATACATACCATGGGCAAATACTCTACACAAGTAAATACACCACCATATAACTATGGGTTAAATGTAATACTCTTTTACATAAGATTGTAGACAACTTCCAACATAATACAAAGACATTATTACCTTCCAAGGAATATAATATATTTCAACAAATCCTTATTTTGGAAGTTGGCTTGATTGTGAACAGTCTCATAAACCCAACTGTATGTTGGCTTGGTTGAGTAAGCCTGATAAACCCAGCATTGTTTGTATTGTAAGCATGCATCCTAATAAACCCATATGTTGGCTTGGTTGTGTCTTGTTGTGTTTTGGCCATGTGCAATCCTTGGCTAGACAGTCTAATAAACCCACTGTGAATGATGGCTTGGCTGAGTGCCTGATAAACCCATCTGTGGCTTGGATGATCCCTATTTTGGAAGTTGGCTTGATTGTGAACAGTATGATAAACCCAACTATATGCTAGCTTGGTTAAGTAAGACTGAAAAACCCAGAATTGTTTGGCTTGTAAGCCTGCAGCCTAATAAATCCAACTTGGTGTTGGCTTAGCTGGATAGTCGGATAAACACAACTAAAAATTGTCTTGACTGTGTGTGTGCTATGGTATGGTTGTGTATACGCCTGTTGTTTCCCTACTTCCTTGTTGGAATCATGCTCAGCTCGAGGGTGGCATTGTGTTGAGAGATTAATGAACACAATGGCCTATGGTTGGGTGGAACGTTGCAGTCACCTAGCTAGTTATGGAACAACTTAATCATCAATATAAGTATCTCTGTTACTCTGTTTATGCAATGTATTTGCTTATGAATGACTATACTGGTTGTGTAGAATTATTATGGATATGATGAATTGATAACTTCATGTTGAATGCTTTTTGATGATCAAGTAGAGGTTTAGTTGGGTATGAATGTCCCTGTAATTGCTTGTTTATGCCTTGTATGTTTTATGCATTTTACTTCTGCACTCGCCTATATGTTCAATGAATTTCGCTTAAGTCCTTGGAGGCTAGACAATCCTAGTTAAAGAGGTCATAATGCATCTGACTTAGTGTTTCCACCCTTGGAATCCTCCTGCGGAAGATGGAAGGTGGAAACCGGAAAAGGAAAAGTTGGACAAGGCAGATTATGGTGTTTCCACACCCAGGGATCCACAGTGGAAGGAGGAATGTGGGAGGCAGGAGAAAGAAGTTTAAATCAAAGAATAATGTGGGATATCCGACTTCCGTGATCCTCCTGTGGAAGGCAAAAGGCAGAAGGTGGAAATTAGGAGAAAAGATAAAGCAGAAAATGTGTTTTCCGACTTCTGGGATCCTCCTGCGGAAGGCAGAAGGAAGAAGGTGGAAATCCAGAAAAAGGTTAAGGTAAGGATTTGATCTTCAGATTCCGAAGTTCCACACTGGAGGGCAGAAAGGCAGAATGTAGAAGGTGGAAATGAGGGTATAGGTTCTATCATTTGATAGTTTTTCGAATTTCAAGTTCCAAAGTGTGGAAGGAAAAAGGTTAGAAGGCGGAACAGTGGTTGAAATACTCCATCGAAGAGTTATGTTTCCGATTTCCAAGTTTCAAAGTGTGAAAGGCAGAAAGTGGAAGTGGGGAAGGAGAGAGGCAGAAAGGCCATTGAATGTTCTGTCGCACATCTGAGTTTTCTATTTCCAAGTTCCAAAGTGCGGAAGGCAGAAAGCGGAAGTGCGGAAGGCAAAAAGCAGAAGTGCGGAAGGCGAAAGGCAGAAATGTTGTTGAATGTTTCATTGCGCATTAATTTTCTGATTTATGAGTTCCAGAATGCAGAAGTGAGGAAGGAGAAAAGGCCATTGAACATTCCTTCGCACATGGAGTTTCTGATTTCTAAGTTTCGAAGTGCAGAAGGCGGAAAGCGGAAGTGAGGGAGATGGAAGGTAGAAGAGAGATTATGTATTGTCTGTCGAACTTTAAATTTTCGATTTCCGAGGTCGGAAGGGCAGAAGTGCGAAAGTGTGAAATGCAGACTGCAGAGAGATGGGTTTAGTGTGGAAGAATTCATTTTGGTCGCAGAAGGGATCATTCAAGGTGGAACAACTGTTACAGTGATGTATAGGAGTTCCTAAGGCTGGAAATGAATGTGGAAGTGTGAGTTAGCATCCATGCCCGATGTTTGAAAAGAGAACAAGGGTTCTTGAGGCTAAATATTTTTATTTATCCACATTATGGGTATGGGGATGTTGCATTGTGGTATCAGATCTTATGGATGCAGCATTGGGCCTTGATGGGACAAGTTGAACAGTTAACAGATCTCTTGGTAAATGGGTTTTATTTATTATTTATTATGCAGCTAACAAATGATTTGTTAACACATTTTGCAAAGTCATAGTGCAGATTGAAAAAGTGGGTTTTTGGCTCAGCCATGAGAACCTACGACAGGTATGGTGCACAGAATTCCTATGAGCACGAGGAATATGTTATGGGGGAAAACGTCTGAGTTATAAATGATGACACGGAGTCTAATGGAAGGAGATTTCAAGAGATGTCACTAGAGATTGCAACCACCATGAGAAGCTTGATTAAATCTCAAGAAGATAAGCATCAGCTTAATGCTGCCATGTTTCAAAAATTAACAGACATCCAAAGTTGGATGAGCTCAGGGCGTCGCACAGAGAAACCAGAAGGAAACAAAAGCAGTGCCAAAAGAAGGGAGAGGTCTTCTAGTGGGTCTTCTAACTCTGAGGAATCCACTAGGAGATCAATCTCTTCATCTCATGGAGAAAAGAGAAGTAGGCGTTACAGAAATAGCTCACATGATGAGTTTAAAAAGGAAAGGCCGCCTATGTTTTATGGTGAGATAAAGATTGGTCAAGAAGTTGAATCTTAGCTCCTTGGGATAAGGAAATATTTTCAAGTCCAAGACTATTGAGGAAATATGAAAGCTAGGGTTTCCATCTTCCTCCTGAATGGAAGAGCATCCATTTGGTGGGAGAACCTTAGGTAGGTAAAGAAGATTAGTGAAAGGAAGATCACTTGGAAATAGTTCAAGAATTCCTTCAGGAAAAAGTACCTCTCTAACAGATATTATGATGATAAGATCAAAGAATTCCATGAGTTGAAATTGGTACAACAAACAATGGAAGAGTATGCCAATAAGTTCTTGGAACTATTAAGGTATGTCAGGTATATTAGGGATGACAAAGTGAAAATTCAGTGGTTTCTGAGTGGGATACCTCAAGCATACAAAGACAGAATCAATTTTGATGGGCCTAGAACTCTAGAAGAGGCTATCCTGAAAGTTAAGTATTGATATGAGCAAAGCAAGGGAAAACCTTATTGCCAAAAGGTATGGATGGACAAGAGAAATGAGAAGTTTGACTAAAGGAAGAAAGGTTTCAAACCTTCTAACTTCAAGAATCAACAGAAGTAGCCATCACGAGCTGTGGGTAATCCAACTAGAGTGATGGGAGAAAAGACAAGAGATCCACAACAGAGCACGGAACCTATCCAATGTTGGAAATGTGGCAAACCCCATCTGTGCAGGTACTGTCCACTTGGGAATGGGAATGTAAGGCAAACTTACAACATCCAAGAAGCTGAAATAGTGGGTCAAGTTGCAAGGACTGTCCCTAGGATTTATGCAGCTCTAGAGAACCACTAGGAAGACCATCAATCAACCGTGGTTAAACTTGCGGGTAATATTTCTACGCAATCTGTTTCTATTTTAACTGGCCCTGGATCTACTCACAGTTATATTACTCCTAGAGTTGTTGATATTTATGCTTTTAAGAATTTAAAGCATAGCAAATCATAGTTAGTTCATCTAGCCACTGGGACTAAGAGAAAAGGTTAGTGAAGTGGTGGATAAATGTCCATTGGTTATGGATGGATTGGTCACTTGTGTAGATCTAAATGTTCTACCACTTTGTTCCTATGATGTTCTCATTAGAATGGATTGGTTAGAAGCACAAAAAGTAAAACTTGATTGTCACAACAAGACTTTTGAGTGCTTGGATGAAGAAGGCAACCTAAAGGTTGTGAAGGGAATTCCAAAGGTGATTTCTATTAGGAATATTTCAGCCGTGTAGCTGAAGAATTTTTGTAGGAAGGGTTGCAGTGTATGCAGCCCATGTTATGAAGGAAGCAGAGAATGAAACTCCTAAGTTGGAATATTTTCATGTGTTGAAGGAATTCAGGGATGTTTTTCCTGATGATATTCCAGGGCTTCCTCCAAAGAGGGGCATTGACTTCACAATTGAACTTGTGCCAGGAGCAGCACCATTATCCAAGCACACCAGAGATGCTTGAGTTGAATATGTAGTTGCAAGAGTTGTTGGAGAAGAAGTATATCATACCAAGTGTGTCCCCTTGGGGAGCACCTGTGTTGTTTGTAAAGAAGAAAGATGGTACACTTAGGTTGTGTATTTATTACAGATAGCTAAACAAGGTCATTGTGAAGAATAAATACCCTTTTCCTAGGATTGATGACCTCTTTGACCAAATGAGAGGAGCAAAGGTATTTTCAAAGATTGAATTAAGGTATGGTTACCATCAGGTAAGAATCAAGGATGAAGACATTCATAAGACAACCTTCAGAACAAGGTATGGACATTGTGAGTTTGTAGTGGTAGCATCTGGTCTCCCAAATGCACCAGCTACATTTATGTGCCTTATGAATAGTGTTTTCAGTAGGTATCTAGACAAGTTTTTTCTTGTCTTCCTTGATTGCATTCCCATTTATTCTAAGAATGAGGAAGAGCATGAAGGAAACCCAAGATTGACATTGCAATTGCTCATGGAGCATAAGTTGTATGCAAAGTTGAGAAAATGTGACTTCTATAAAGATAGGATTCATTATTTAGGTCACATTATCTCAAGTGAGGGTATATCTGTAGACCCTAAGAAGATTGAGGCCATTATGAATTAATGGCATCCTCCAAGAAATGTGATAAATGTAATATCTTTTATGGGACTTGAAGGATACTACAGGAGGTTCATTGAAGGATTCTCCAAGGTTGCACATCCTATTACTTCCTTGCAAAGGAAGGGGATCAAGTTTGAATGGACACCTAAATGTGAGGAAATTTTCCAGCATTTGAAGGGTCTTCTCACAAGTGTACCCATTCTGAAAATTGCAGACCCAGAGAAAGATTGTGTGGTGTGTACTTTATTCATGCGGTCAAGGACTTGGAGGAGTTATTATGTAGGACAACCACGTGGTATGTTTTGAGTATAGAAAGTTGAAGGATCATGATAATTACTATGCCACTCATGATTTAAAACTTGCATCCATAGTACATGCTCTCAAGATGTGGAGGAATTACTTAATGGGAAGAAAATTTGAGTTAAGAACAAACCACTATGGTCTGAAGTATTTGTTTGATCAACCAACTCTAAATGCTAGGAAACCTAGATGGATGGATTTTTTATGTGAGTTTGATTTTGAGATCAAACACATAAAGGGAAAATAAAACAAATTGGTTGATGCACTCAACAGGTAGGTGCATGAAATGCACTTGGCATCTCTTGGTATCTCCCAGTAAGATTTGAGACGACAGATTGTTAATCATGCTGCTGAAGATGAATTGTATGTGCAAGTGAAAGACAAATTGCAGCAGAAAAGTCTTGAGAAGAGATATGAAGGATATAAATTAGAAGAAGATGGACTTTTTATTTTTAGGAACATAATTTATATTCCAAATGTAGCAGATTTGAGGAGGGTTATTAAGGATGAAATCCATCAGAATCCATATTCTGGTCACCCAAGATATCAGAAGACAATTGCTACAACCAAAAAATAGTATTTTTGGCCAAGAATGAAGAGGGACAAGTTGAGTATATTTCAAAGTGCATAAAATGTCATCAAGTAAAGGTTGAGCATCAACACCCAACAATTTTGTTACATCCTTTTCCAGTTCCAGAATGGAAAGGGGAAGTAATTTCCATGGACTTTATTATAGGATTTCCAATGACTTGGAGGCAACATGATTCCATCATGGTTGTGGTGGACAAGTTGACAAAGGAAGCACATTTTATACCAGTCAAGTCCACACATAATACGGATGATATTGCAAAAATATTCATGAAGAATATTTTTAGATTTCAAGGATTTCCTAAGGAAATAGTATCTGACAGGGATCCTAAGTTCACCTCCAACTTTTGGAAGGGCTTGTTTGCATATTTGGGGGCAATGTTGAACTTCAGCACTACCTACCATCCTCAAACTGATGGTCAAATAGAGAGAGTGAATCAAGTGCTTCAAGACATGATTTGCATGTATGTGATGGACAAACCATCAAAGTGGGAGGATTATCTACACTTGGAGATGAGTCCTTATGAAGCTTTGTATGGAAGAAGGTGTGGGACACCTGTGACATGGCATAATCCAGTTAACATGATTGTGCTTGGTCCAGAATTGCTCAAGGATATGGAACAAGAGGTTTCAAAGATCAGACATAATTTGAAGGCAGCCCATGACAAATAGAAAAGCTATGCATATAAGCATAGGGTGGATAGAGATTTCAGTGTTGGGGATCATGTTTACCTCAGAGTGAGGGAAAAGAAGAGTTCTTTGAAGCTTAGAAGTTGTGCCAATTTGTCACCTAGATATTGTGGGTCGTTAAAAGTGCTTGAAAGAATAGGTCCAGTTGCATATAGACTTGCATTATCTGCAAGCACTAAAGCTCATGATGTTTTTCATGTTTCTTTGCTTAATAAATATGTACATGACCCTAACCATGTGATTGATTGGGATGTGATTCAGGTGGAACCTGAGGGAGAGTTCCAAACCGAGCCATTACGCATCCTCGACATGAAGGTCACCATGCTTCAGAACCGAGCCATAGGACAGGTAAAGGTGTAATGGAAGTACTACGGTCCCGAGGAGGCTACTTGGGAGCTGGAGGATGCCATGCAATTGGAACATCCATTTTTGTTCAATTTTTCATAGCACTGGGGTGGTGCCAATGTAGCATTTTTGTCCAATCTTTTTAAGCACTGAGGATAGTGTTGTTGAAGGGGGAGGGGATTGTAATACCCCGGTTTCGACCCCATGGTATAAATTTTGTACATGATGTATATATATTGTGTTGAGATTATGGCATGGAGCTCAAGGCCAAGGCCCTACCATTGATCTAGTGTTTGGTGCATAGGTGATCCAGGGTGATACCCATGGTTTTGGTGCTAAGTCAAGCACAGAACATTTTGATATATCATGTAATTGTACAAATTAATATAATACCACAGCTAGCTATGGGACTGCAAATGTTAAAGAGATGGGGGCATGATCCCATAAGGGATAGGGTGGGGAGTTGGTCAAACTACTAATCCAATAGGGTGTGACCAAATGTCAATGGGGAAACCCATGAACCTCATCTACTTTTGTCCTATCTCCTCAATCATCAATTTCTTCCAAAAGATCGTTGAGGTAGTTAATGTCTTGGGCAGAGCAAGGCATGGAATTAGGATGGATTAACTAAGCAAGCCTGCGGATCTGTAGGTCTGTATCCTGGAGGTTGCGTTCTTGCTTTTGAACCAAGAAAACCCATGTGGGCATTTGCGCCCATTCCCTCATCCCTTGGGTCATGCAAAATGTTGGGGGCATTCATTCATTCGCAGGGTTCGTGGATTTGCTGGGGGGAGTCAGGTTTTTTCCATGTGCATTGTGCACCCATCTAGATGCTTGAGAACCATGTCACTATTTTGGGTTTGGTTACCTGTGATTTAGCGTCCTCACCCACGCAAATATTGGGGTGGTTTCCTTGTTTTGTTGAGTGAATGCAATCATGTCTTGTTGTGTTTTTCCATGTACAATCCTTGGCTGGACAGTCTGATAAACCCATTGTGAATGATGGCTTGGTTGAGTGCCTGATAAACCCATATGTGGCTTGGTTGATCCTTATTTTGGAAGTTGGCTTGATTGTGAACAGTTTGATAAACCCAATCGTATGTTGGCTTGGCTGAGTAAGCATGATAAACCCAACATTGTTTGGCTTGTAATTCTATAGCTTAATAAACCCATCTGTTGGCTTGGTTGTGTCTTGTTGTGTTTGTTCCATGCACAATCATTGGCTGGAAAATATGATAAACCCACTGTGACTGATGGCTTGGATGAGTGCCTAATAAACCCATATGTGGCTTAGTTGATCCCTATTTTTGAAGTTGTATTGACTGTGAATAGTCTAATAAACCCAACTGTATGCCGGCTTGGCTGAGTGCCTAATAAACCCATATGTGGCTTGGTTGATCCCTATTTTTGAAGTTGGATTGACTGTGAATAGTCTAATAAACCCAAATGTATGCTGGCTTGGTTGAGTAAGCCTGATAAACCTGGTATTGTTTGGCTTGTAAGCTTGCAGCCTGATAAACCCAACTTGGTGTTGGATTGGCTAGACAGTCTGATAAACCCAACTGAAGGTTGTCTTGACTGTGTGTATGCTCTGGTTTGGTTGTGTATAAGCATGTTGTTTTCCTAGTTCCTTGTGGGAATCATGCCCAGCTTGGGGTGGAAATGTGTTGAGATATTAATGAACAAACTGGCCTATAGTTGGGTGGAACGTTGCAGTCACCTAGCTAGTTGCAGAACAGCTTAATCATCAAGATAAGTATCTATGATACTATGTTTATGCAATGTAGTTGCTTATGAATGATTATATTGGTTATGTAGAATGCTTATGGATATGATGAATTCCTAAGTTCATGTTGAATGCTTATTGATGATCAAGTAGAGGTTTATTTAGGTATGAATATCCCTATAATTGCTTGTTTATGCCTTGTATGTTCTATGCATTTTTACTTATATACTCACTTGTATGTTCAATGCATTTTGCTTAAGTCGTTGGAGTCTAAAAAATCCTGGTTAAAGAGGTTAGAATGCATCTGACTTAGTGTTTTTTCCCCTTAGAATCTACTTGCGGTAGGTGGAAGGAAAAAACCGAAAAAGGAAAAGTTGGACAAGGCATGTTATGGTGTTTCCACACCCCAGCATCCGCAACAGAAGGCGGAATGTGGGAGGCGGGAGAAAGAAATTTAAATCCAAGCAGAATGTGGGATTTCTGACTTCTAGGATCCTCCTGCGGAAGGTGAAAGGTGGAAAATCGGGAGAAAAGATAAAGCAGAAAATGAGTTTTGCGACTTCCAGGATCCTCCTGCGGAAGGTGGAAGGTGGAAATCTGGAAAAAGGTTAAGGTAAGGATTTGATCTTCTGATTCCTGAGTTCCGCACTGGAGGGAGGAAAGGTATAATGTGGAAGGTGGAAATGAGGATAGAGGTTCCATCATTTGATATTTATCCAACTTCCAACTTACGAAGTGTAGAAGGCAGAAGGGTGGAAGGCGAAACGATGGTTGGAAGACTCCGTCGAAGAGTTATGTTTCTGATTTCTAATTTCCAAAGTGCAGAAGGCAGAAAGCAAAAGTACAGAAGGTGAGATGCAGAAAGGCCATTGAATATTCCATCGCACATCTAAGTTTCTGATTTATGAGTTCCAAATTGAAGAAGGTGGAAAGCGGAAGTGCGGAAGGCGGAAGGTGGAAAGGTCATTGAATGTTCCGTCGCACATTGAGTTTTCGATTTCTGAGATCTGAAGTGTGGAAGGTGGAAAGTAGAATTGTGAAAGGTCGTTGAATGTTCCTTTGCACATGGAGTTTTTGATTTTCAAGTTTCAAAGTGCAGAAGGATAAAAGCGGAAGTGAGGGAGGCGGAAGGCAGAAGAGATATTAAGTATTGGCTGTCGAACTTTATATTTCCAATTTATGATTTCCGAGGTCAAAAGGGAGGAAGTGCGGAATGCAGACTGTGGAGAGACAAGTTCAGTGCAAAAGAAGTCATTCTGGTTGCAGAAGGAATCGATCAAGGCAAAACGACTGTTACACTGATGTATAGGGGTTCCTAAGCCTGGAAATGAAGGTGGAAGTGTGAGTTAGCATCCATTCCCAGTGTTTGAAAAGAGAACAAAGGTTCTTGAGGCAAAAAAATTTAATTTATCTACATTATGGGTATGGGGATGTTACAGTGGTATAATCATCTAGAACAGATGCCCTCTAATGTGTGAGGTCAGAGGGGTAACATGATGGCTAAAATACATTATACCAATCCCTGAAGTGGATTAATGAAGACCTGGGTGAAAAAACCAGCCACTCATCAGTACAATACAATGATAAATATCAGCATGTGACTGCAAATATGAAGTGTAGCAATCTTGGAAACATAATAGTACAATGGCCATGAATAGGCATAATAGACATATGTTACGTGTGGTCATCACCACGTACAATATACAGTGAAATAAGATCTTCATAATGAATAAAGATATCTAATGGTACGCTAGAATATGTTCATAAGAATTGATATCTCATAGATACTGGCACATTAAAAGAGGCAGCATATATGGAATTCCACCAAGCTCAGAGGTATTCTACACAAACCGCCACTGGTGTATGTCCCATCATGCGAATAAATGTGTCGAGGTTGAACATGATGGACCATCGTCTGATTACCGGCCATTGATGTATATCGTTAACTTATGCGAGATATCCCATCGATGATGATAATGGGAATCAAGGTACATAGTGCAATCAAACAAGTGTGAATAGATGTGTTGAGGTTGAACACTTGAAAGACTCCATTGATCATGGGACATTGATGTATTCCCAAAATTTTCGATGGTGAGAAAACATGCCACTAATGGTTGCAAGTCTCAATGCACTCAATGGACTCTGTATCCCTATACTAGAATAAATGATCTAAAGTCAATGGAATGGAATCTGTTGGAAGGAGGGCATTAAGGAAACCCCCATCAACCAACACAAGGTACACAACAACGCTAGATAATTTGGAAGAAATCAGACAAACAAGATGTGCATGAACCAATAACAGTATCAGGAATGGTCGACATGCAAAGACAAGATAACTGAGGAGTGGCCGACTCGGGATAAAATATCCTTCGAACGAGAGCATGAGGCAGATGGAGACTCATAGGAAACATATACTCAACATGAAAAATAGGACAACTCTACAACACAAAAGGAATTGACAGAGGCTCCATAGGGACTGGAAGCATAACGAGTCGATGAAGAAAACTCAGAGTAACGAGTACAACTCCTAAATTCATACTAATAACCCAACCAATGGATGGAATATACAATGATATGTTCGAACATGACACGAGACGACAAATGCCAAAGTAATATCATTTCACATCCGACTTTTTATGTTTTTTTTATTTTTTTGATCTTTTCATATTGGAAAGCTTGAAAATTAATAAAATTTCTTATAATACAGAACTAGGAGGAAACGAGTTCCGCAAGCAAGTAAACTAGTTCCGAGCAGTGGAACATACCTGTGCTCAATAAAAGGAAGCATGTGCAGGACAAGGACACTCAGGGGGATGTCTCCTTCGAGTATGGGGTGATCAAGTTGCAAAATATATATGGGAGGCTCTGCCTGGCTAGGATTGAGACAAGCTCAGCCTATAAGGTTCATAAAACTGGAGTAGGGAGCCGGCATAAAGCTCAATATGGAAAGCACATGCATGAAATGCAATTACAACTTGATATAAATGGGATTTCTTATGGGATATGGCCAGCATAAAGTTCAATAAATAATATGAGGTTCTTGCTCAAAAGACATGGCGGGACTACAAGGGACTCCCAGACCTAAGGGAGGACTCTCAACATGGGTACGAATTGGAAAAACGGGACCTATCTAAGGCACCCATGTGTAGGAAAGCTCTACCACTTACGTAATGCCACTTATAATAATAGTGTGAAGATTCTTCAACATCATGAAGTTGGTTCGTACCTATAGTTAAGGCAACACGATCATAGGATGATGCATGATGCATATGAAAAATTGATCATGTCCTATATGCCAGTTCAAAATTATACCTATTATAGACATGAACATATCAAGACCTCGGTGAGAGTGCACTCAAAACAAGTACCTACACCACAATATTAGGCCAATACAGCTCAAAAAGATTAATAAAAGTCCAAACTATAGGCTAAGTGGGTAAACATTTCAAACGAAATTTGATAAATAGAAAAAATTCACATTTTCACCATACCGTTTTGTTTTTTGCCACAAATAGTGCATTTGGAGCCATTTGGACCACCAAATTCAACTGTCGATTATGGGATCTAGGAGAAATGAAATCACAAGCCGTCAAGACCAGGTAAATCCTACTTGCATTCCCTATCCACTTCATACATATATTTTCATTTTTCATGGTGTAATTTTTAGCTTGAAGCAAACATAAATGGGTATCCCAGCCCATGCGGCTCACAAGCCACCGGGTCGTGTATAGGTCCTGATGTACGCGGGAAAAGTACAGATAGCCATCTTACATACACAACTTTCACCAAGAAAGGTCGTGTATAGGGCGGTTTTGGATACCTCATTCAATGGAAAATTCTCATCAAAATTCAATGTTTTTTTATAGGATGTTGCTGGAATGGAGGGAGTGTGAACATGAGGATGTGGATAGGGAAGTCCACCGAGACATAAACTCTCAACAAGCTCTAAAAATATGTGGATTATACAAATTTGGGAAGCTTGGTGGTTTGAGGGCCCAACCAAGATTTCTTCATATGTGTGTTGACTACTAGGACCCAAACACATAGGCTTTTCATCTAGATGGGATGCCCCTGAGACTAGAATTGGAATATATCTACTTCATTACAGGACTATCCCACCAAGGTGAGGTAGTAAAATTGCGGGCTCATAGGGTGGGAGGAGGACTCACCATTGATGAGTATATAGTCATTTATTTCCTTCCATATACTGAGAAGATCGGAAGATAGGTTCCAGTGAAATCCATCCAGATTTTGAGTCTCAAGGTGATAGTTCTGGTATTAGGCAGAATAGCAGGGTTAGTATCACTTCATTAAGCCTTAATGCCTCTCATGTTTTATGCAGTAGAGTGTATGAGACCTATAGTGTACGATTGGATCACATCACTGTTGAACTCTATGAAACAATAGCTGACAGACTGTAAGTTGGGCAAGGTAAAGAAATTCGAGTTCGCCAGCATATTTAGCACTTTATTTTTCGAGTAGGTACCGTGCCTTAGACCAAGAGTCAAGGTTCCTCCACATAGTCTATGATATCCGTCCCAAACTCGTTGGGCGGAGGTGATGCAGCGGTTAGGAGGAGGTCAGACACCGAGTCCTTTTCCACGAGCTTCTACCACTTGTGGAGGCCACAGATTGTGGTCGTGGACGACTAACCCTATGTGGGGATCGACTTCTACGAAGACTTGGACATGCCATTACCACCGAGTTCCACATACGGTGACATAGGTAACAATCCCAAATGTATTTTGAATTATTTTATTTTTTGTATTTTTGATATAATGGAATCAAAAACATGTTTTGGGCAGTCTCATGTACTGGCATTGATCATGCATATGTCGATGTGGGTCTGATACGATCAGATGGTTTTCCCCGACATTGTCAGAGGGGACGAGGGGATGACCCAATTTTGTATCATGGTATTTTGTGCTATGACACAATTTAGAACTATATTTTGGAAATGAAAAACTTATAGTGATCGAATTGATGTATTTATATGTGTGTTCAAATGTGAATGAAATGCGTATGCTTCGTTATTGATGTAACAAATACCAATCTAAAACGTAATTTGCATAAGAATCGGCAACATGATTGTAAAGTCTAGGAATATGAATGTATGTTATGTAGTCAAATTGTCATTATAACAATCTTACCCGTAGGAGCCTTCACAATAAAGTCAGATCCTTGATACGGTACACACCATTTAACCACAATACAACTAGTTGTGAATCAAGGAGGACTTCAAGGGATCGAATACCATTAGAGATGGCATCGCATAGTAGCTCAATCATGGCATTATATTTAGCAACATTGTTCGAAGATGGTCAGAGACACACACCTCCTGAAGACACCACATGACCCTCAAGCATAAAACTGATCCAAATAGTTGAAGCTAAGTGATGGGTATGGTGGATGGCACTATCAGCGTATCCTAAGTATACCGAAGATTCTGTCGACATTTGTCACAACAAGGGGAAGCATGTCAACAAATTGAATTGCTACAAGGGGACTAAAAGTAAAATATGCAATTGTATAATAATATACAAAATATCAACCTCAGCTAAGAATTAGGCATAGTATTTTTTGAGATAGATCCCATTTCTAGGCTCCGCCAAGGTTGTCCCTTCATAGTATTCTAACTCATAGGTGCTCTTCTCCAAGACACGGTTTACTACGTAAAGCCCATGCCACATGGGATTGAACTTACCTGCCCCTAAAGGTTCACTGGATTGGTCGTACAAGAGGAACAAGTCACCTTTATTAAATCTACGAGGATGGATAGACTTATCATATTGGGCCTTCACACGACACTTAATGATCTCAAGAGACACTACGACATCCCGATGTTGCTCATCAAGATGCTCTAAGTGGACCAAACATTCTTCTAACTTGGAAGTCTTTGGTAAGAGCTTTATGGCTAGTTTCAACAAGGGAATTTTGCATTCAACCGTTAAAATTGAATCTACCCCATGTACTAACTGAAATGGAGAAAACCAGGTGGCAGTCTTAACTGTGGTTCGGTATGCCCACAAAGCAGGGTAAAGCATAATGTGCCAATTGGTCTTTGTAACAGGGATTTCTCCCTTGTTATGTGCAAAATCACCAGCCTTACGTCAATGGGTCTGTAAGGGAGAGTTCATGAAAAAATAAAACAATAAAACAGATTAGTAACAAAAATCAAATATATATACGAGGGCTAAACTAAATAAAATACAAATAAACAAATGGTATACCTTTTTTCTTGTAAAGTGGGCCACCGTGGTCGTATCGAAAGTGGTATGCCTCTCCAAAGGCTATTTCTCCAAGTGGGTACAGAGAATGTCTCGACGTACTAACTGGGAATGGTATGGAAACGGGGTGGTGGCAAAATGGTGTGTGAATACCCAAGAGAAAAAGGTGTCCCAGCGTACTCACAATAATGGAAAACATGGGTATTTTGGGAGAGCCCTTCTCAATGTATTTATAGAATGGATCCAGGGTTTTTTGACCCAATGTGGTTACCCTCGGTATCTTCTGACCCATGGTATTTTCCTATGGTTTTCTCTCTTTTAGGGTTTGTACACCCTTTTTAGGGTTTTTGAACATTTTATGGGGTTTTCACCCAGTTTTGGAGAGAGTGAGGGTAAACCATAGCAAATAATAATTTTTTGGGGCCATTTTTTGTAGAAATACAATTGTGAAGGTCAAAATTAAGGGAAATATGGTAGGAATATGATATATGTATGTGGTTTAGACCATGTAGAGCTAGGTGAACAATTGTATGTGGTTTAGACCATGCAGGAGCTCATCGTATGGTCGATGGACATCATACGATAATGGGAATAGTGGAGAGACTGGAGAGACCTGCGGAGAAGTGGAGCTTCCTCATTCAAACCACGGTGAATTTTGGTTTTTTATTAATGGTTCCCAACAATGGGTGAGATACAAAGAATGTGCGACATGTATATGGACGAGGCAGGCATACCCATGCTCGTAACAATGTCAAAAGAATAAATAATGGGATCAAGGCTCAAAACATGGGAGCTGATCAATACATATACAAATGATGATACATAATGGTGGGCTCCATAGGAGGATGAATATAATGTTGATCTAAAGAGCTGATACATAGGAAAAATGGAATTCTCATGGAATGCAATATCCTCACAATTGATGCTCTGTTGAATCTGGAGGTGTACACATAACTGGACTCAATGACTCAGAGTCATAATCCATGTGGTACAATATGCAACATCAAGTATTGGATATACACGAAAGCACAACACTGGGGGCTTCCGAACATTGTCGCTGACGCAGCCCAGAAATCACAAGGGAAATGAAACTATATGGAGACCCAATGGGGGGGACCTACCAAACTGTGATATATGGGGTGGTGTCAAAAGACAAAGTTATGACACTATCTCGTGGATTTTTAGCGAGCCTAAGAAAGTAAATGCTCGATGATGTTTTCAATTTTAGAGAGCCTGAAAACAGGAAGAAGACTCCAAGGTGGTCTATTTTTCATATGTTGTCTCCAAATCCCAAAAAAAAGGATGAAAGTGTACAAAGGAGAGCTCTCCCAACCTTTGGGGAAGGAATACTTCTTTACCATTGGTATTCCAATCAAGCCGGAAAAGGTTAAACCTATACTGACTAGATGGGCATTCAAATAATTTTACAAGCATGAACGAAACCAAGATTGCTCGGCGATCTTTTCTTGATGAGAAGGCTGGAAAAGAGCTTAAAGACAACCCATAATGAGATTTTTCGTAAAGTACGGTCCCAAAGTCTGAGAAAGCATAAAAGGATACAAAGGGAAACGTTCCTGAGTTGAGTGTGCCAAACTGGTCATTTTCTTGTGATAGTCTACATAGTCTGAAAAAGGAGATAAACGAGCCTACATAGACACCCTTTTAAATAATTTAACGAGTGTGAAAGGAAGTAAGCGTGTTCGGCAATCTTTTCATTATTTTAGAAGTCAAAAAAGAGCTTAACAGAAACTCGGTAATGCTCAATTAGGCAAGGGGGAAGTGTTCAATATACGTAAATAGGTTATGTTGTGAACATGGCTGAAAGGAATAAATGCAGAACACCGATGAGGTCCCCTTATGGGACGATGGACGATGGTAAAAGATGGCCAATTGTGCAGTATGGATGGAGCAGATGGCTCATGAACATGCCAATACATACAAGGGGAGATTTACGTGATGGCCCGCAAATTAGGCGACTTTCGATAAATGGCCCAAAAATCATAGTGAGAGCACGAGATAAGGGTCTCATCAAAAGAAAGAGGACGAAAAGTCAAACTCGGTGGTGAGAACGGCATCGCAAATGGACTCTGAATGACTCTGACTAGCAACTAGTGATGTTTCCCCTATTACAGTGATGCACGGGGAGAAGCTAGACCAAATGGAGGCCTATGGGTATGCAGCTAGCTCAACGTACAAGATGTGATTAGCATGGTGGTACACAAATCAAAGTGACACCGAGAAATGGCTCAAAGAAAGTAGGCAGGGAGTCAATCTAGTACAGGTCATCTCTTCACTCAGGAGCTTTTTACATAGTTGTGGAAGCTTCCTATCTTCATAGAGGATGATCCATAAGTGAGCATGGACTACCCGGGAGATCCTGGAGATACCTCGACCTCTAGTATAGGTCTAGGGACCTGACGGTATGCTAGCATGGTGGTATCTAGATCATACATTGCGACATATTGTGTGCATGTGCATACGTGGGACCGCACCCTCCAGTGGGGTACCAGTGGCGTAGGGGCAGGGAGGATGTGTTAGATCCACCTGCTCATGTGAAAATGATGCGATGGAGTTCTACAAGGGACTCACTGCGACTTGTGGTAAAAATGATGCAAAACAAAAAAGAAAAAAGTGTATTCATATTGACGTTAGGCATAAAACCTCCAGCAAAGGAAATTGGCCTTGCCATGGAGACTCTGCAATTGGCGCAATGTACGCGGGGAGGGAAAATTTAGAATGGCTTGAACATTCAAAGGGTCAACCACAATCCCTGTGTGAGAGATGATATACCCAAATAAAATCCTAGCTGGGACACAAAACACACACTTGAGAGGGTTCAAGTGGATGCTGTATTTTCGACATCGTAGGAACACTTGTCGTAAGTCATCTAGATGTTGTGAACACTTCCAAGAGCGAGTCATGAGGTCGTCTAGGTAGACCAAGATGATGTGGATAATGTCATGGAAGTAGTATGTCATAGCCCACTGAAAAGTGGCTCTAGCATTTGTAAGGTCGAATGGAATGACTAGATACGCAAATGCACCCCAAGGGGTTGTGAAGGAAGTCTTGTACTGGTCTTCTTTCCGGATTTGAATTTGGTTATACCCGGAAAGACCATCCATGAACAAAAATACTTCATGTCCGGCATAGGTGTCAATGATCTGGTTAATGAATGGAGTGGAGAAATTGTCATTAGTACATGCCAAGTTCAAATCATGAAAGTTAGTATAGACACAAATGTACCCTATTTTTTATCAACTGGAACATGATTAGAAACCCAAGTGGTATACGTGATGGGGTATATGAAAATTGCTTTGTGCAGCTTCGCAATCTCGGATTTTATAGTAGGAGCCTTTGCAGGGTGAATGGGTGTTTGCTTTTGGCATACAGGCGCAACATCAAGACAAGTTTCGATACGATGTTCGACGATGGATGGATCAAGCCCAGGAATCTCAGTATAGGACTACACGAAAACATCACAGAACTCCTGAAAAATTGCTTTGTAGGAAGCCACTTCTTTAGGGGAGAAAGAGGCTCCAAGTGTAATGTCTTCAACTATCTCAGGGTTGGTTGATATGTTGACCTTAATGGTTGGCAAAATTTTAGCCATATTACCCTCTTCAAAGACGTCAGGTTTCGGAATGGGGTTCTTGAACCAATCGACTTTGGATTCAATTGAGGACTGATTCAAAGATGAAAGAGGTTCACCAAGAATAAAGAATGAGTGATGGTGCATATCATCCCAAGGGTACTCAAGAGTTGACAGAGCTTCAAGGATCTCCTCATCATTGTTAAAACAATGTGTAGATAGATTGGAGGGATCCTCTATGTCTAAGGGAATGGAAGGACTAGCAGAACTGGAGATCACGTATATGGTGTTGGTTGTGTCCGAGGAAGAAGCTGGAGGGTCGATATCCTCAAGAATAGTGATGTTGGACTCACGAGAGTGTTTTCGAAGGTCACGGAGGCCTGATTGATACTCAAGAAAGTCTAGGAAATGGTGAGAGTAGTGACCATACAAGCCACAAACTGCACAAGGGTGGTTGGTTTGCAATGACTTGTTCTTAACCATCGGCGGATCTGGGACAGTAACTACTGGAGTGCCATCGGATGTATCGATAACGTCCATGTGGGTACGAAGGATAGGTAACTCTAGACAATTTTTTGTCGCATGACCTTGGATATCGCACAATGCGCAAGGAGGAGCTGGGTGAGGTTGAGTCGTTGCTTTGGTGGCCTTGCCCCCAGTCTTCTTTGGAGGTGGAGGGGTAGGCATGGAGATGGGAGGAGTATTTGATGGACCTGGAAGTGGGTGTGACAACATCAATGGGTTGGACAGTATTCAACACAACCTGGGGGGTCGAGGCTGGGGTGGGTGGATCGATGTACCACATAGTTATTCCCAATGTAAAATTTGGTAGGTTTAGAGTATCCATGACAGGCTTGCCCACGATGCCAGATGGTGGAAACATGAAGGGAATCATGTGGATCAAGAATGAACCCCAATAGTTCCCCGATGACTGATGTTGAGGTTGCGATTAAGGTTTCAATGTGGTCGGATTGGTACTGGATGTGATAGTACACAAATCTGATACTTCATTTGGCGTGGGAAGAGGTGGTAAGGATAAAAAGGTGTTTGTCATAGGAGTGTTGGAAAACAGGACTAGGCCAACAGCATACAAGGATGGAATGGACACGCTGTCAATGGTGGAGTTGATAGTCGGAAGGACATGTTCCAGTGTGGTGGGCCCCTTAGGATCGTAGTAAGTCAACTGGTCGACAGTTACAATCTTCCCATCATGAGGGAACATCAGTAGTTGAAAGATGGTAGAGGCCATGGTTCGCATGGCGTACATGTAGCTACATCCTAGGAGGAGGTCATAGTCAAGTTGGGAATTGAAAACCTCAATGTCAATTAACACTATTTTATCAGCTAGCTTGATAGGAACATTCATTGGAATTCCCTGTGGTTGAGTGGAACGACCATTGTAGGCACAAAGAGCAGTGGTAGAAGGTTGAAGGGTAGGGGACTCGAGTTTCTACCAAATGGTGGTCGACATGATACAGGTGGAGGCCCCTTCATCAATAATGCATCTATGTATGACCAAATTCCAAATTACGATCGGAACCTGGAAGGCGACGGTAGATGGCATCCTAGGTTCTCCTTGATCCAAGTCGAATGTGATCAATCTAGAATCAGAGGGATAAACGGAACCCAACATGGAAAACAACGCTTTATGTTGTGTTGGGAAAGTTTTAAGCACTTCCAAAGCTGACATGGCTGTAGGATATTGGGAAAAGCCATCAACTATGTTGTATTTGAGGGAATCTCTGGCGGTAACATTGTTTGTGACATGACCCATAGGGAACCGTGGAGCGCTAGCTGCCCCCTGTGCAGCGGGTCTTGGTAAGTGTAGAGACACGTCGGCACTGGTAGAGGTAGATGCCACTGATGGGTCAGCGGTTTCGGTGGCGAAGCCATACTAGTTGTGTCGAGTCTGGATTTTGACTTCGGACGATAACGTCATGAGGTGATGAACACGAGCCTCAGTAGGTGGAGCCGCAGTGGGAGCTATGGGAGCAGTTGGGGCCAAGGGTTGGGTTGCAACCATCCTTTGGTGTGGTAGCGGGTTTTAGAGCACCATAGGTGGACGACCTAGTGTTTTTGGGTTTGGATGAGCCGGAGCAGCTGTGTTCAGATCACGTTGTTGTTTGTTTTGAAGGAGTTGTTGGATGTGAGCCATGTGGGGACACAAATGAGTGTAATGACCATAGGTGTTGTAGATAGCACATGGATGGTTGGTCTGTAACAGTGGGTTCTTCCTAGACCGATTGGGACGTTGGGGATTTTGTGCAGGTAGGTCGACATCGTTATTGTTTGGAGGTGATGCAGGACCATCGTGGCATGCCAGCAATGTGATGAATTGGTCACATGCTGTGGCATATTTTGTAACCATTTTTTTTGTGCTAAGTCATAATCTGAATAGCGGCGTAGAGAATCATTGCGGATCATGACTCCCTATGTGGAGATCAAACTGTCGTTAGTTTGTTTCAGACAGGGAAATTTCATCATGCATCTTAGTAGTGCTTATTTCAGTTGCAGGACCACTAGGGTAGTAGTTTTAGTTTAAATAGACCGTTTAGAGATGTAGGAAGGGTTCTAATCTTCAGCATTTAGAATTCTGAGTTTGTAGAGAGAGGACAGACCTATGTCTGATTCCTGTTTGGAAATATTTTGAAGAATATAAAGGAGAGAGATCCAAGCTGTGTGCATTTTCCTTTGTTGCTTAATAGAAGGATTAACCATGTGTTCATAGGGTTGTTAGCCTTTATGCATGTGTTGTGTTGAATTGTGTTTCTTACAAAGCCGACTTCGGAGTTTTCATGAACATTTGTGTATTTCAGTGAAGTGTTGATTTCACGCATCGATTTCTTGTTTAAACAATTGAAGTAGAGAGAAGATGCATGCATAAGAGTGTTAGGTTGAAGTATCGTGAATATTGCAGGCTGGATTGATCAATTTCATGGTCAATCGATGCAACCCACAGGTTTTCTGCCTTAACAAGCTTTTGCAGAGAACGAACGGTGGAGATTGAGGCCGTGGATCAAGATCTGACGGTCTTCAAGTATCCCGCACTAAGAGTTGCGAGGAAGTTAACATATCTGCAAAGATCTGAAGGCTGCATCAAAAAGAATAAGATCGGTGGTCGCGAGGAAGGCTGCAAGGATCGGACGACTGAGGAAGTTGTGGGGAAATATTTGCAGAGGGAAAGTTGTGGGGGAGCAACTTTGAACAGTTGGAATCGTGCATCTCGCATACCGCATGTGGAAACTCTGTTGCAGAACAAAGTTGCGAAAACGGAATTGCGAAGAGAAATTTCGGCAATCAAGACCCGCATCCCACATCCCTTCTGCGGAAAGGGGATTTGCAGAGGTAAAGCTACAGGAAGGTAGTTTTAGAGCTAAATTTGGCCATCAGGCTAAATTTTGGCAGTATTGCTAAGTGTAGGAGCCATTAGATCTTGGAAGTGCTGGTTAGGGTTGGCTGTGGTCTACCCACCTGCACCAATTTTGGTATCAGAGCGAGGAAGTTGAGATTTCATGTTGAGGAATTCCATGGCTGAGGTTATGGGTAGAATTCTGAAGGATTAGAGAGAAGCGTAGCCATAGGATCCTGAAGGGAGAAAAGGAAGATTGCTTAGGAGGTTCTAGATAAGAGTACCAGCATTACCAACAAACCAAGGGCCGAGAAGAGGCTTGGTGAGGTAAGTTGTAACAGTGTGAAAGAGAACTATTATTGCAGAGGCTTAGAGTGGGAAGATGGTTGCATGCGTTGGAAGAGTGAGAGGTCGTGACAGAGGTTGACCAGGAGGGAACACAGAAGTTTTAGAAGAAATGAGGGAGTTAAGGGCACGTATAGAAGCCATGGAAATGGACAGACGAAGAGACCCAGAAGCAGGGGATATAAGTGAACCTGAGGATGAAGAACAAAGAGAAGAAGCTGCAACTATGCAAGAAACACCAGAGTTAAGATGTTTCAAATCTATTCTGGGAGCGACTTCAAGGACGAGACCAAAGTTTCCTACATATGATGGGAGTCTCATTGCGGAGCATCTAATTGATTGGATCAACAATATGGATAAGTACTTTGAGTACGATGAGGTAGAAGAAGATAAGAGATTTAGATTGGTTGTGACGAGGTTGAAAGGTCATGCGTCCTTATGGTGGGATAGTGTCCAAGCAGAAAGATGGAGGAAGAATAAACCCTTGATAAAAATCTGGGATAGAATGATAGCAAAGATGAGGGCTAAGTTCTTACCCAAATATTACCAGTTAATTATGTATAGACAAGTACAAAACCTTAGACAGAGATTATTAACAGTGAGAGAATACACTAAGGATTTCTACAAAGTAAACCTAAGGGCTGGATATGCGAAAGAGTCAGCAAAAAAGGCTGCTAGATACGTGAATGGTCTAAGGATGGATATCCAAGAAGAGATCAGCATGATTTCACCTAGAACAATGCAGGAGGCATATTAGTGTGCCTTAAGGGTAGAAGAGAAGATAACAAGGAAGCGGAGCTTCAATAGGGGTCACAGTTCAGCCAAAGGAAGAGGGCAAGCGACTGGAAGAGGAAGATTTGGGCCACAGAGAGGGGAGTCCAATAATTCTAGCCAGCAAGAACAACATGGCAGAGGAGGTGATTCTAACCAAGGAGGTAGAGATAGGGACGAGGCGGAGAAGCTGTCATTAGATGCTACAAATGCAACCAGTTGGGTCATAAGTCATTTAAGTGTCCAGAAAAGGAAGACATAGGACAGAGAGACGCCTATGTAGCGCAGAATGAGCAGCAGCAAGAATAGTCGATGATAGAATAAGTCTTGCAAGAGACAAGAGAATCTTTGATGATGAAAAAGGTCTTCTTGAAACCTAAGAAGGAGCACGCAAAGCCTACTCTAAGGAAGTCATTGTTTAGGACAACATGTAAAGTCCAAGGAAAGTGTTGTAAGATGGTGAATGACAGTGGGAGTACTGACAATCTTGTTTCCATAGAGATGGTGGAAAAGTTGAGGCTAAAGAAGACCAAGCATCTAGTTCCATATAAAGTATCTTGGTTACATAAAGGACATCAAATCCTGGTGAGTGAACAGTGTGAAGTTGATGTTCAGATAGGTCCATATAGGGACAAGATTCTGTGCGATGTTATGTGAATGGATGTTTGTCATCTACTGTTAGGAAGACCGTGTCAATTTGACAAGAAAGTGACTCATTATGGTAGGATCAACTGTCATAGTTTCAAGCAAAATGGGAAAACCCATGTACTTCACCCTCTACAAGTAGGAAGTACAGCAGGGTTTTCAAAACCTAAGGTTTTGATGTTGTCAGGAAAAGAGTATTTGCGGTAGGTTGAGGGAGCAGAGTTGAACTATGTTGTGGTGTGCAAACCAAGAGTGGTAATAGTGAATACTAATGTGACAAATCTACCTGATGAGATTCAGGAGATGCTGAGTGAGTGCAGAGACATTATGGTGGATGATTTACCCAATGAACTACCACCCAGGAGGAATATAAGTCATCAGATTGATTTTATTCCAGGAGCAAGTTTACCAAACAAGGAATCATAGAGGTTGACACCTCAAGAGAATGAAGAATTGAGGAAGCAGGTCCAAGGATTGTTGGACAAAGGATTGGTTCAGAAGAGTCTGAGTCTGTGTGTGGTACCAGCAATACTGACACCCAAGAAGGATGGTGAGTGGAGGATGTGTACTGACTCCAGAGCGATTAACAAGATCACCATTAGATATAGGTTTCCATTACCAAGGATGGATGACATGATGGATTGCCTAAGTGGGCCCACATGTTTTTTAAAGCTGGATTTGAAGAGTGGATATCATCAGATAACAAACAGAGAGGGAGATGAGTGGGAGACAGCCTTCAAGACAAATGGGTTGTATGAGTGGTTGGTCATGCCATTTGTATTGTCCAACACACCAAGTACCTTTATGAGGTTGATGGATGAAGTCTTGAGAGATTTCATAGGTAAGTTTGTGATAGTTTACCCTGATGACATTTTGGTTTTTAGCCAAACAAAAGAAGAGCATCTGAAGCATTTGAGATATGTTTTAGAGAAGCTGCAACAGGAAAAGTTGCTGATAAATGTGAAGAAATGTACCTTCATGAAGACAGAGCTGGTATATCTGGATTTTGTTATCTTGAGAGATGGGTTGAAGATGGATCCAAAAAAGGTGCAAGCAATCATTGATTGGCCTTCGCCTAGGAACATATTTGAGGTAAGGAGCTTTCATGGATTGGCAAGCTTCTATAGGAAATTTATAAAGAATTTCAGTGGAATTTGTGCATCTATTGTTGAGACCATTAAGAAGGATAGACAACCATTTCAGTGGACAACAGAGGTTAAATAGAACTTTCAGTTCTTGAAGAAGATCACTGAGCAACCAGTATTGAAGTTACCAGACTTCAACCACCCTTTCCAAATGAAGTGTGATGCTAGCAGAGTAGCAATCGAAGTTGTGCTTA
Source organism: Pseudotsuga menziesii (assembly GCA_001517045.1). Taxonomy (NCBI): domain Eukaryota; kingdom Viridiplantae; phylum Streptophyta; class Pinopsida; order Pinales; family Pinaceae; genus Pseudotsuga; species Pseudotsuga menziesii. The sequence continues at coordinate 79,361 of LPNX010455849.1, read as the reverse complement.
GTCAAGAGGACAGGCCTATAGCATATTTCAGTGAGAATTTGAATGATGCAAAGCAGAAGTATTCATCTTATGACAAGGAGTTTTATGCTATTGTTCAAGCAATGAAGCATTGGAGGCATTACTTCATGCCTAGAGAATTTATGTTATATTCAGAAAACCACGCATTACAATACATGATGCAACAACCTAAGTTGAACCTGAAACATGTCAAGTGGGTTGAGTTCTTACAGAGCTTTATCTTTTTGTTGAAGCACATAAGTGGATAGTCAATCAGAGTAGTTGATGCCTTAAGTAGGAGAGATTTGGGGTTTGAGCATTTGATAGATTTGTATGAAGCTGACATTGATTTCCAGGAGGCTTACAGGGCTTGTAAGAATCCAGTAGAGGTGGACAGAGATCCATGGATGGAGTATACCCTACAAGATGGTTTACTCTTTAAAAATACTAAGTTGTGTATCCCAAAGTGTTCTATAAGAGAGAACTTGATACAGGAAAAACATAATGGAGGTATGGCAGGTCACTTTAGAAGTGATAAAACCTTTGGACAGTTAGGTCATTTCTATTTTTGGCCAAGGATGAGGTCTGAAGTTGATAATTTTGTAAGAAGATGCAGAGTATGTCAGCATGCTAAGGGGAGAATCCATAACATAGGATTGTATACACCATTTCCTATTCCAACTAGGCCTTGGGATTCTGTGAGTATGGATTCCATTCTGGGTTTACCAAGAACTTAGATGGGACATGATTCTATCTTTATTGTTGTTGATAGATTCACTAAGATGGCACATTTCATTCCATGTTACAAGACTAGTGATGCCACACACATTGCTATCTTGTTCTTCGATGAAGTTGTGAAACTACATGGTTTACCTAGAAGCATTGTATCAGACAGAGATGTGAAGTTCACAGGGCATTTTTGGAGAACCTTGTGGAAGTAGTTGGGTACCAGACTGAATTTTAGTTCAGCATATCACCCACAATCTGATGGACTGACCGAAGTAGTTAGTAGGAGTCTGGGAAACATGTTGAGGAGTTTGATTGGGGGAAGTCCTAAGCAGTGGACAGAGTATTCGCTCAAGCTAAGTTTACATATAATGATTCACCAAACATGAGTACAGGGATGAGTCCATTTCAAATTCTATATGGAATGCATCCAAGAGGAATGTACGAACTTCATGACTTAGGTCAATTGGAGAAGTGAAGTGTTGATGGAGAAGAGTTTGCAACAAGAATCAGTGAGTTGCAGTAGCAAGTGAAGGAAAGATTACAGCAGAGTAACACCAGTTACAAGACCCGAGCAGATTCCAGAAGGAGGGAAAAGAACTATGAAGTAGGGGATTTGGTCTTAGCATATCTGAAGAGAGACAGATTTCCTAAAGGAGAGTATAACAAACTAAAGATGAAGAATATTGGACCCTGCAGAATACTCAGGAAGTTTTTAGCAAATGCTTACGAGTTAGAGATGCCTATAGGAATGGGTATTTCACCAATCTTTAATGTAGAATATCTATATCCTTATGTAGCAGGTGACACTGGAACCTTTACAGGAGGTGAAGATCCTACTGAAGACTTACAATGGGTAACACAGATGTTTGTGACATAACCATTGGAAGTCGAGGCCGTTCTCGACACTAGGGTGTCAAAGAGTACAAGGAAGAAGGACTATCTGGAGTATTTGGTCAAGCGGAAGAAGCGACCAACAGAGGATTCTACTTGGATGAGCGCTGCAGAGTTAGAGACCAAGGGTTTCACTGTAGTTGATCTTATAAACAGGGGTTCATAATTTTCTACCTTGCAAATCTGATGTAGGAGCATCGTGGCATGCCAGCAATGTGATGAATTGGTCACATGATGTGGCATCTTTTGTAACCATTTTTTTGTGCTAAGTCATAATCTGAATAGCAGCGTAGAGAATCATTACGGATCACAACTCCCTGCGTGGAGATCAAACTGTCGTTAGTTTGTTTCAGATAGGGATGTTTCATCATGCGTCTTAGTAGTGCTTATTTCAGTTGTAGGACCACTAGGGTAGCATTTTTAGTTTAAATAGACCGTTTAGAGATGTAGGAAGGGTTCTGCTCTTCAGCATTCAAAATTCCGAGTTTGCAGAGAGAGGAAAGACATGTGTCTGATTCCTGTTTGTAAATATTTTGAAGAATCGGAAGGAGAGAGATCAAAGTTGTGTGCATTTTCCTTTGTTGCTTAATAGAAGGATTAACTGTATGTTGGTAGGGTTGTTAGCCTTTATGCATGTGTTGTGTTGAACTGTGTTTCTTACAGAGCTGACTCCGGAATTTTCATGAATATTTGTGTATTTCAGTGAAGTGTTGATTTCACGCATTGATTTCTTGTTTAAATAGTTGAAGTAGAGAGTAGATGCATGCATAAGAGTGTTAGGTTGAATTATCGTGAATATTGCAGGCTGGATTGATCAATTTCATGGCCATTCGGCACAACCCGCAGGTTTTCTGCCTTAAGAAGTTTTTACAGAGAACGAATGGTGGAGATTGAGGCTGTGGATCAATATCTGACAGTCCTGAAGTATCCCACACTAAGAGTTGCGAGGAAGTTAACAGATCCACAGATATCTGAAGGCCGCATCAAAAAGAATAAGATCGACAGTCGTGGAGAAGGCCACAAGGATCGGACGGCTGAGGAAGTTGCGGGGAAAGATTTATGGAGGGAAAGTTGTGGGGGAGCAACTTTGAACAGTTGGCATCCCGCATGCAGAAACTCTGTTGTGGAATAGAGTTGCGGAAACAGACTTGCGGAGAGAAATTTCGGCAATCAAGATCCCGCATCCCACATCCCGCCTGCGGAAAGGGGATTTGCAGAGATAAAGCTGCGGGAAAGTAGTTTTAGAGCTGAATTTGTCCATCGGGCTAAATTTTGGCAGTCCTGCTAAGTGTAGGAGCCATTAGATCCTGGAAGTGTTGGTTAGGTTTTGTTGTGGTCTACCCACCTACACGAGGAGGGTTATCCTGTTGGTCGCCTCCTTGGGGCTGATTATTGCCTCATTTTTTTCATCGCTTGTTCTTTCCCTACCATTGTTGGTTAATAGGGGCAGGTTGGTTGGGAAGGTTTTACTGGGAAAAAAGTTGTCTTATAGAAAATGGAGGAGTCCAGGTTGAAGCCAGAGTGCGTTGCACAGGTGGTGCATAATAGACCGAGGGAGCTGGAGGGGCTACAAACTCGGTCGCTTGGCTAGAACATGATTGTGTCAAACAAGTTATCACATGGACATGATGAGTTGGCGCAGGAGGTGCATAGGAGGAGGTGGCTCCGGACTTAGCCATCATACATGATAATCGGGGGCGAAACTAGGTTGGGAAACATGATGGATGTTACCTAGGTGTATGGGAGAGGCCACGTAGAACTAAGGGTGTTGTGTGATAGAGCCGATGACTCCATCAACAGTATGGGATTCCCCCAGTGTATCATGATGAGAGGTGCCAACTCGGGGAGCATCGGGTATGATGGTATATAAGTAACCAGACTGGACATAGATTAAGTCAAACTATTGAGCCTTTAGGATTGCCTCCTACTCAGTTTGGGGTCGCTTATAGGAGAAGTCCTTGTCTATGGGTGGGATTAAGGTTTTCAGAAACCAGTCAAGGAAGATCCTATCATCCAATTGGATCTTGCACAAGCTACATCGAGGTCGTCGCTCATGGATGTGATCTGTGAAGTGGGTAGTTGTATTTAGACGGTAGGATAAAAGGATCTTCACTCCCTCATCATATCAGACAGGTAGTTGAAAGTATTGGAGGAACATGGAGGCAAGGGAGGAGAAATAAGGGTAAGTGGCATGAGGTAGCTTGATGTACCATTTGGCTGCAACACCGATAAGTGTGCACTAGAACAACCTCAATCTAACAGAGTCCTCCACAATGTTGTTTAATGAACACCACAAGTGGAAACACATGATGTGGTTCTGGGGGTCCTCGCCCACCTTTCCTTCAAACTTTGGGATGTCTAAGGGAATTTTTGTAAGCATGGGAGGCCAATGTGCTTGATGACTGATGGGGTTGTTTGTTAACCTTTCCAAATCCTGCAGGTTAATACTAGCCATGAAAGGTAGGCTAGACCTAAGGTTGGCTCGGGAGGGACTAGCAATGGTGTTGGTGGCTGTGGGAATGTAGTTCCCATGTATGACTGAGGGCTGGTGAGGTTGACTACCCACAGTAGGGATAGTTGGAATAGATTTGGAAGGGCCATTACCCTGAGGTTTTTCTTAGGTGGTATGGTAGGGACTATAGTAGCTAGTGCAGGGACGCCACTCATGGGTAGCGTACCAACAACAGCGTGTGCAGTGGTAATGGGCACACTAGAAGGGATACCTGTGATTATGGGTGGCGAGGACTTAGGTCCATTGCCAACTATCCCTCCATGGAATGGATCTGGATGTGTGCCATCCATGGGGCTAAATGGGGCAGTGAACAAAGTGGGTTCGGATTGGTAGGAATATGAATCGGACTCAGATGCTGTGTGTGGCTCTGAGGGTGGTGAGTGATGTCAAAGATGGTTTCGACGATGACAGTTCAAAGAACCGAACTGGGGAGTGTGCCCCCTAAGCCGATAGGAATAACGTGGTGGAATAATAATGGCTTAGTGTAGTGACGAAAAATGAATATGGACCTCGGGTTTAATTGGCTTCCTAATGGTTCAAAAGGAGTCACTCGACCACCAATGTTGTCTGACGGCTTGCGTATTGGGGCACTACCCCTTACTCCATGGCTCAGGTAAAACTGATGACCACTTTTCCACAAACAAAAGCTCTTGGTTTTCCTCACGGGTGGGAACTAGTCAATCCAGTGGGGGTCGTTGCCCTTTTCGCTTGGCAGGTCCTATCAATGGACAGCTACTTCGTGGTTCCTGTGGTACTCCTCACAATGAGTTTTATGGCTATGCCCAAGTACTTCCCACACTTAAGAGGATGGTACTTATGTCCCAATCCAAATGTTATTATGTTAATTGATTCTTTTTAATGGCTCTACTCAGGGTCATGAACCAAGCGTTTTCACTTAATGGTGTGAGTGTGTTTTTAGTTGTATGTAATAAATTTCCTTCCAACCTTGAAACGAATGAGTAACAAGGGTTTTTTTGCAGGAAACCAGCAAGGGGTTGTAACAGAGTAGGTATGGACAAAGGTTTGGGATAGACAGGGGTCTGAAACAGGCACAGGAAATAGATTGTAAACTGGAAGTCGCACGTGTCGACGGAACAAGTGCGATATGGGTCGCACAAAACAGAAGGGCAGAGGCAATTTAGACAGAGAATAGCCAAGTCGCACCTAATAGAGAGTCAGACGCAACTAAGTTGCTTGAAAAAGGGTCACAGGGGCGACTAGGATCGCTTGGTCAGCCGAGAAAGATACGATCTAGCTCTGTGAGCCAGGTCGCGACCTAGGTCGCGCTTATCAGGTGGAAAGGAGTGACTAGGTCACGCTTATCGAGTGGAAAGGAGCGACTAGGTCACGTCTTTCGGGATGATAGGAGCGACTGGTGCCGAACATGAAAAAATCATATTAACAAAGTCAGCAAGGGCCGGAGGGGCAAGCACTGGCGCCATGAAGGTTTGGATCGTTCACATGGGGGCCCAATTGATGATGATTGAAGGCAGAACTGAAAACAAACCTATAGCTAACCTAATAAAATGGGGATCTAAGAGGATCAACCAACGAAGTCACCAAAACTGTAACAGGGATTTCTCCCTTGTTACGTGCAAAAGCACCAGTCTTACGTCAATGGGACTGTAAGGGAGAGTTCATGAAAAACTAAAACAATAAAATAGATTAGTAACAAAAAGAAAATATATATATGAGGGATAAACTAAATAAATTATAAATAAACAAATGTGATACCTTCTTTCTTGTAAAGTGGGCCACCGTGGCCGTCTCAAAAGTGGTTCGTCTCTCCATAGGCTGGTTCCCCAGGTGGGTACGGAGAATTTCTCAACTTACTAGTGGGAATGCTATGGAAACGAGATGGTGGAAAAATGGTGTGTGACTACCCGAGAGCAAAAGGTGTCCCAGCATACTCACAATAATGGAAAAAAGGCATATTTTGGGAGAGCCTTTCACAATGTATTTATAGAATGGATCTAGGGTTTTTTGACCCAATGTGGTTACCCATGGTATCTTCTGACCCATGGTATTTTCCTATGGTTTTCTCTCTTTTAGGGTTTTTACACCATTTTTAGGGTTTTGGAACCTTTTTTAGGGTTTTTTACCCTTTTTTTGAGAGAGTGAGGGTAAACCATAGTAAATAATAATGTTTTGGACCATTTTTTGTGGAAATACATTTGTGAAGGTCAAAATAAAGGGAAATATGGTAGGAATATGATGCATGTGTGTGGTTTAGACCATGCAGAGCTAGGTGAACAATTTTTTGTGTTAACAGTCTTGCTTTTTCTAACTGTTCTTTGCAAAATGGACTTAAGGGATTTGTTCACAGCTTCAACCTGTCCATTCGCTTGAGGATAATAAGAAGAGGAGTACTCTTTCTTATATCCTAGCTTCGAATATAATTCGTCCATCATCTTATTTTGAAATTTCCTTCCATGGTCAGTGACAAGCTCTCTCAGGATACCAAACCAAGTGATGATCTGATAAAATAAGAAATGAGTGAACATCTCACCATCATATTTAATAGTAGGCATAGCCTCTACCCATTTCATGAAATAGTCCACAGCCACTATGATGCGATGGTGCCCCCCAGCCAAATCTAGGTTGCAATCCATAAAGTCTACCCCCCACTTGTTAAAGGGACTGACAGTGGTGATAGGATGTAATGGGGCAGGATGCGAGCACATATTCTATGCAAACACCTGGAAAGGGTGGCACCACTTAACCGCATTAACACAGTCTTTAAAGATCAACAACCAGTAATAACCCACTCTAAGGATTTTTTGGGTTGTATCAATCCCTAATAAATGACCACCACACACCCCACCATGGAAACCATTCAGCACATTGTCAACCTCATCATGAGTCAAACATCAACACAAAATGGAATCCACCCCACGGTGATACAATGTGTCACCGATAATAAGGTAATTCTCAGCATTATGTTGTAAACGTCAATGCTCATCCCGTGAGAAGTGAGGAGGAACCTTCAAAGTCTGTAAATATATAATGATGTCACCATACTAGGGATTCGCGGTCAATATAAGGAAGATATGCTCATCCACAAAGGAATATTCATGAATCTCGTCTTCATCCATACTAGGGAGATCCGACTTGAGCTCCGCAAAAAACTAATGATTTCTTCGATTTTTCCGAAACAAACTCGAGATCAAATTCTTGCAAAATAACAATCCATTTATTATACTTTCCCCCTATTATTCGTCTTATCAAGACAACCTGAAATGGATTGATATGAGCCACAACCGTAGTCTGGCGAAGCAAGATATAATGTCTCAACCTTTGAACAGCATGATGGTCTCTAAGGCTAGCTTCTTGACGTGAGTATATCGAAGTTCGGCATCAATGAGATTCCAACTAAGATAGTAGATAACGTGCTCTTGAAGCTCGTCATCCTCTTGAACCAGAACCATCCCAATCATCGCTTAAGACGTGGCCACATATAATATGAAGTCACGGCTGTAGTCAGGTGGATTAGAACGAGGGATGATGTCAAGGCTTTCTTAAGTGCATCGAAGGAATCATGGGCTCACTCATCCCATATGAATGGAGTACCTTCTTCAAAAGGCGCATAAAACCCTTAGTCAAATTGGAAAAATTGACAATAAATCTCCATAAGAAGTTAGCCATCCCCTGGAGACATTGAAGATGTCTAATCGTGCACAGGGAATACAACCAAATTATTTCCTCAACCTTTAGAGGGTTGACCCTAATTTACTCCTTAGAAACCATAAACCCCAATAACTGAACCACTCTAACACAAAAGATGCACTTTTGAGGATTCAATCGGATATGGTAACAACGACATCTTTTGAAAAACAAGTGCAAATTGTCATGTCCCCTCTTGTCTACCAGAGAGAGAACACGACCATGGTGCTACTAATCCGGGAAATCTATCCCTATGAACGTAAATATAAAAATGCATTGACATAAAACATACATAGGTGCATACAATTGCAATTATACAGTAGAAGAAATTTATTAATTCAACACATTAGACATGTTCATCATATTTCATTAAGCAAATACAAATGCAGAGATTAACATAGACAAGAATACTTATATTGGAAGAATCTTGTCCTACAACCAGCTATGTCGTTGCAACGTTCCACCCAACCATAGGCCAGTGTGCTCATCAATCACTTAGCAGCACTACCACCCCCGAGCTGGGCATGATTCCCACAAGGAATAAGGGAACACTAGAAGACTCACACATATCTAAGGATACAACAAAAACTCAGCCAAGTTGACACAGTTGGGTTTATGAGGATGCAAAGGAGCTGGAAACGTTGACTGTTAAGCTAGTGAGATCAACGCGTTTTTCAAAAATGGGTGCTCTGCCCAATTTGAATTTGGGCTGCCATACCTTCTCGATCCCATGCAATAACCAACTCAACCAATTTCTGGCAGTAATAAATGATTGGGTGAATAAGACAAGAAAGGTAGTTGACAATTTGATGGGTTCTCCCTTTGACATTTGGCTTTTCCCCATTGTCCCAAACGTTTGAATATCCCCCCTTATCCTTAGGAAATCATACCCCATCTCATTATTTGTTGAATTGACATAGTTGGTTGTGGGTTTTTAATTAAATTGCATATTTACATGATGTCCAAAATTATAATGTGTCGGCTAGCACAAAATACCATTGGCAATGATTTTTTTAATCGTCGAAACATAAAACGCTAAATCGATGGCGGGGCTTTTGCCTTTAGCTCCACACCATGATTAATTACAATATATAGATCATATACATTTAATGCAAATGGGGTCAAAACCAGGTTGTTACACAAATGATCTAGATAATCCAATCTCAATGAGAGTGAGCAGCTAAATTGTCCAGATAGACTTCGATAATCTGCTTAAGGTCGTGAAAAGAAAAGGTCGTCGCCCACTGAAATGTATCTCTGGCAGTGTTAAGGACAAAAGGCATCTTCTGGCATGCAAATGTACCCCAAGGACAAATGAAAGGAGTCTTATGTTGGTCCTCAGGCTTAATTTGGATTTGGTTATACCCTAAAAAACTATCCATAAATGAGAACGCTTCATTTCTGGCACACTCATCCAAAATTTGATCTATGAATGGTGTGGGGAACATTAGGGGATTTTTTAGGTAAAAAATGGGCCTCAAAACAAAAATTGTACCATTAAAATTCACTTTATAAGAACCAATAGGATTCAAGATGATGATGTGAACCATAAGGGTAAATTTTGTGAAACAAATTGAGGGGAAAAAAAACTACTTTTTCTTATCGTATTTTTGACATATCTCCTTATTGGTTCACCCAAATCTTGAGTTTGGGGACTCATTGGATGCGGAATTTAATTCTACATTTTAATATTAAAATACATTTTTTATTGAAATTTTCATTTTTAGGTGTCGTGGGTACCTCATAAGTATGCAGTGTGGGTATGGGTTGGATGCATAATTAAATTCCACATCCAACGAGTCCCCAAACTCAAAATTTGGGTGAACCAATAAGGAGATATGCCAAAAATAAAATAAGAAAAAAGTAGTTTTTCTTTTTCCCCTCCAAAATATAAAACTTTTATTTTATTATTATAGCTCTTATTGTATTATTTCCCTTATGAGGCTCATTTTAGACCTCAAAAGTCCCTTAATGATTATCTTTCGGACATGCCTTATTCAGGTCTCTAAATTCAATGCACACACAAATAGTTCCTTGCTTCTATCTATCGGAATGGGGTTGGATACCCATTCAGCCAAGGAAACCGGATAGATAAATATAGCTTTGAGTAGCTTCTCTATCTCAGCCTTGATGGTGGGTGCCTTATGGGGGCTCATCGTGCGTAAACATTGTCGAACAGGCTTAGTGTTGGAATAAGTTTTGATCTCATGCTCGACAATACGAGGGTCAATTCCTAGCATCTCATCATACGACCAAGAGAAAACATCACAAAATTATTTAAAAAGCTTAGTGTATGCCATAATTTCATCAAGAGAACAATCTACACCAATGTAAACATTCTCTATCTTTCCAGGAATATGAGAAATGTTGATAGGAATCGTATGTGACAAGTTCATCATGTTCCCTTCAGCATATAATACACCATGAGTTCCTAGTGGGACCACGATACAACCAACATTCTCGCTAAGGGTCTATCTAAAGTCATCACGCTCGATTTGTTCGAGCTCTGGGAGGAAGTAAGAGCGATGGTGCAACTCCTCCGAAGGTTGTTCTAAACCATTCATGGCCTTGAGAATCGCTTCGTCTGAAGGAAAACAATCAATGAGACAATCATGTGAGCAAGACAACGCAACCACCTAAGCAAGTAGTGCGAAGAGATCCTCCTCCTCTGTCTATGAAGAGGAAGGACCAGGGTCTACAATGGGATTAAGAATAACTTGATAAAAAACCTTTGTTGCAGACAGTGGCATCCCCATCTTGGTAGGTCTAAGATCCTCATCCGAAGTGCTCAGACTCAAGGGAGAGTCTAAGGGTCCTCCAAATACATAGTGCGAAATGGGACCAAACTCAACGATGATGAATCGATACCAAGAGTGGAACTAATATCTAGTATTGGTGATGCAATATTAAAAGATCCCATCAATGACGGATACATTCCAACACCAGCATTCTCAGTTGCCTACTGAGAATTATCAATATTCAAGATGGTGGATCCCGATGATGCAACAAAACTGGAACTATCAAATGACATCTGGTCAATTGTGAAAATATTATCCTCAAAAGGGAAGAAAATGACACAAAAAATGGAAGACACAATCTCTTTTATCGCGTAGATCCAATTCTGGCCCAGTAAAAGGTTGTAGTCGAGGGGCGCATCAACCACCTCAACCTCAATTGACACAATCTTCCCTCCCAACTGGACTTGGAGAGAGGTAATAATACCATGTGGATGAAAATAATGTCCATCAAATGTAGTCAACATGGTCATGGATTTCGACAACATGGGTGAGCCAAGGCCTTTCCAACAAGCAAGATACATCACGGAGGTTGTAGCACCTTCATCAATCACTGTGTGTTTGATCGTGTTATTCATACACTCCACATGGACTAGGAAATCCTCATGGTAAGGAAAGTGAGGCTGGACCTCATGGGTTTCAAATCTAAATATAGTGAAAGGATTAGAATCAACCATCCCAAGGGAAGACAACAATGCTCTCCTCTACATTGGACAAGTCTAAAGGAATTCAAGAGCTAACATCGCACAGGGGGTCTGACCCAAGTCCTCGATAATAGAATAATGTTGGGCGGCTTGGGCATTAGGATTATGCCTCGAGCACTTTAGGACTCCCTTAGGTATAAAAGGTATGTCTTCAGGCTTGTCAATATGCAAAGGTATCTTAGGAGGTGTAGGCTCTTTACCTGAGTTGGCTTGTGAAGGACTGTAATATTTTTTGAGGTTTACAACATTAGCAGTAGAAATCATGTTGATACAACCATGGCCACCTTCTGCATTCGGTGGGTTTTGATCCCCACCAGAATTTTTTATAGCATCCATGTTCCTCGAAGCCATATTTTGGTTATGAGGTAAATGATTAGTCAACACAACTAGCCTCTGTGTGATGAACTTTGAGGCCCCATCAATACGAGGGCACAAGTGTGTGAGTTGGTCTCCCCCACAAAGCTTTCAGGGGAAATTAACCTTCCTTTTAGGATTATTGTCCCCCCTAGCATCATTTTTGTTCTTGTGATCATTCGAGTTATCCTTCCTATTCCCACCCCTTCTATTATTTCTTCCCTACTTTCTATTTCGGTCGGGTTGTTGGTTACCCTTCTGGTCCGATGAATGTACCGAAATCACATCCATCGATTGGGTGGGTTTAGACGAAGCTGTAGCTTATCTGGTCATGGGCTGATTAATAGACAAATTTCACATTTGATATGTAACATGGTCCACGACCTTAGTACTCATGGAGCCAATAATACCATCAGCATGTGGACCAGGTTTAAACTTAGGTTCAAAGTTTGACCGTGGTGCATTAGGGATAATCTCATAAAGGAGCCCAGACTAAGCATAAATCAAGTCTAATTGCTGATCTCGAAATATATTCTACTCCTCATTCATAACTCCAGACGTTGAAACATCCTTCGCAATATAAGGAAATAAATATTTGAGGAACCGTTCCAACAAAAGCTCAGGTGGAATGTTGGCCTTAATCAACCTCTTTCGTCTATGACACTCTTGAATATGGTCAGAAATGTGCATGTATTTATCCTACTGAAATGTTGACAAGATCTCGGTACTGGCATCCTAACACACCAGTAGTTGAAATTGGTTCAAAAAGGTCATGGCTATGTCGTTAAATGTCTGATATGCACCCCGAGGAAACTCCATATACCATTTCGCGGTAGAACCCATGAGAGTGCGTTGAAACAATCACAAATGAACATAATCATGGTTCAACAAAATCGAATAGCACCACACGTGGAAAGTAGTCACATGCTCTCCAGGGTCCTCACCACTCTTTCCTTAAAAATTTGGAATGTCTAAAGGAAGCTTGGTGGGGACAATCGACCACATCAGATCATGAGATACTGGATCGTTGGTCAACTTCGAAAGGTCAAAAAAATTCAATGTATCCAAGAAAGGGATACTAGGTTGTGTCATCTGGTTCCATGCTCCCTAAAAATATTGGTTCATATACGGCTGATTAGAGTAAAGACCATGGCCTTGTCCAGTTAGATAATAACTCCCTCTTGCATGACCCATAAAAGGATACATAGGAATATTATAATTTGGTATACCATGAGAATGGGCTACTACATAACCATAATTATAGGATTGATAAACAGGTTGACCCCTGGACACATAATGAGGTATGTAGCCTCCCAACACAACGGTACCGGCTAACGAGGGAACAACATGGCTAGAGGCAGCACTCCATCCCAAAGGACCATGTGGGTCATGAGGAGGATGTGTCATAAGAAAAGCATTTGATGGAATAGGTGCGGTGGACAATGGAGCATCGGATGGAATGTAAGTTGTACCTCCAACGTTCACATGTCTAGGGTCACCTCCATGGAAGTGAACACCAGTGTTATGTCCTGATGAGGGGTATGAAAATCCTCCCACAAACGACGCAGAAGGCGCAATATGACTACTACCAAATCTATCAGCATGGAAAGGGATGGAAGTGCCCCAGGAACAACACTAGGATCTATACCAGGATCAATGGTAGATGACGGAAAAGTATCAGTAAAGGTATGGCATGCCAAATATAAAGGGACATGTGCTAGATGGAACATGATGAGTCTAACCACTCGACATTCTCGAGAGAGACCTTCGATAAGTAGCTGCAAATTCCAACATCCGGGGTCGTGAATTGTAGGAAGTACTAGCCATGTGAGGGTCAGTGTCAATCAGAGTCCTAGGTATCGCAATGGTCACATTCCCCATTCCAAAGGATAGATAAGGAGGTATCTCCACGTTCTCAAATGTAGTACTCATGATGAGAATGGTGTGTGAATCACAGTGTGTAAAATTTCACCTAGAATGTCTAGTCCTTTTTCAAGGAGGAGGATATCCACAAGGCAAAATCCCTACTAAACGTCGCGATTAGTGGAGTGTCGCAACTCGACCCATGACTACTCCACAAAAATAACAAGACTTGACTAATTAAAATCCCTAGAGAAAGCTAGCACACAAAGAGCACACCCCTAAGCAAATCTAAGGCAGGTGCAAACAAGCCAAGAGGGAGGATAAGTGAGCTCCCAAATACAGTACATATGTCTCACCTAGGAGAGGCCTGAGACTCCCATACACTAAAAGCAGAGGTGTGTAACCAATTATAGTGGCCCTCATCTTCAACGTGTAAAGCAATTGTGTTTTTTGAACCCTACCTTTTCAGGACACTCATAGAATAACCTATTCAAGTACCCCCTATGATACCTGGGTAAGGAAATTAAGGTCACCCCAATATAACCAATGCACAAGCGGGAAGTCGCAGGTGGGATCTACCGTATGGGAAGGGTAACAAATCCCGAAGCTCGAAAGAACCAAAGGTACCTTAAAAGCCCCCAAATACGAATAAGATCCTAGAAATATCTTTGGTGTTGCACGAAGAGTAGAAAGGGGCTATCCCACCATAAACATGTACATTTCCTCGTGCTTAACTCTTGTGTAAGAGGAGCCTTCTGAGAACACTAATTATATCAAGGATTTCTCTTATCACTTGGACAGACACCTGATTTGTTTCATAGTCTTGGAAAAATTTACTCACGACACCCTATTCCAAGACTCTACAGCCTAAGCTCGTTAGTGTACCTCTATCAAATAAAAAAGTGTAATCAATTTTAAGTTAAGCTTTAATTTTAAGGGTTGTGATTACTCAAAGGTAATGAACGTGCAACTAGCGATGTTATGACTCAGCAATGAAATAAATATGCACACTTTACAAACGATGCCAAGTGCAATTTGTCTTGAATTATATGAAAAAGGGGTATGTCGCTACATGAGATGCATAAATCTCTCTTCAAATTCCAATGCAGTCATTCATGTATGAAACCATGAACCCTATTTCATCTAAGAAAATCTAATTCAAGTACCATTTCTATGCAAATGCATAATGCAAAAACATGCCAAAAATAAAAATATTTTTGTATTTTAATTATGAATGATATGAAAATGAAACAAAAAGACTCTCTAACTCCCAAACCCTGCAACAAGTATCAGACACAATCCAAGCAAGACACTGAGACCAAAAGGTCTAATGCACTAACATCAAAACAAAAAAGGAGAAGAATGACAAGAACAAATTTTAAGTAAAAGAAAAGAAAAAGAAGCCTATGGTCAGCACATGAGCAATAAACAAACATCACAGGCACCCAAGAAGACTCAGCAACACTCACCACCCACCCAACATCTATCAAACATCAATATCTCACTCACCAAGAGGGATATAAATGATTGTTCACAGAAAACATGTGTGTATACGTGACTGGAAGTAATGCATCCCGTTATACGCAATTGTTACCTCTATGACCTACATATAACAAGAGAAAGGTGGTAAAAAGGTAGGACAAGGCTTAAATTACTTCAAAGGGGGGAATAACATACTCTCGAACACGACACAGAAACACAGAGAATCAGAGAGAAAATCAAGTACATCATGCACCCAAACCCCAACAAAAAGGAAAGTCCCCAGTGGAGGCACCAATTCTGTTATGGAGAAAACTTCCTATGGCTTGGGGTGGACCACAGCAGACAGTATGACACCATAAATCAATCCACTTCAAATATGCTAAAGAGATAAATAATTCTAACACTAAGGGATGAGAAGCATACCTTGTTTTGGACGTTCGTAGTATATCCTCATTGAGTTTTCAACCACACTTGCACCTGCATTTCATTCTCAACAACAACAAAATATACAAGCACGATAGATATTAAGTATTAGAACCTACTATAGCATATATCAATCCAATATATATACTCAAAGAAACTACATCCATGGATAAGAGTATTCATAGTTACACAAATACAATGGATGATAAATAGATATTTCAATTAATTATAAACAGAGATATAAGTGACAAACTCTGTCGGCACCTCATCGAAATGAAGAAACTGAGTGCTCCACTTGGGCCTCCACCACTTCAATCCTCCATATCAATGGAAAACTCACAAGACAATGGCAAGCTTGGGAAGAGCATCGATGGTTGCTCAAACGACAGAGGGATGCAGACTCAACTATGTAAGAATGGGGCACAAATCCACTATAGTTTCTTTGCTCTCACAAGTTCTCCTCCCCTAATGCATCCAATTAGCTCAATATATAACCCTTCAATAGGAAGTGAAGGGCCAAGTCGAAGCATTTCTAGGCATATGAAAGGCCAATAGTCAAGTTATTCGTGACAAAATGAGGAAAACTCCAAATATTTTATTTTTGGGCACATTTCCCAATGTACGCTGGTCATAGTGGAGTAATCTGTGTGTACACGCGGTCTGTAAGATGGTGACCTGCATATACCAATAAACAAGACTTTTTCAAGGGATTTTTTTGAGCATCAAAGTTATATTGAGCAAAGGGGGTACAAAGAGTCTGCATAGGGATAGGGAAGCCCATGAAAACGTGATCTACCAAGTGTGGTAAAATTAGCTATAACAGCTGCATCTTCAATTATTCCAATTGTAGTGTGCTCATTCTATAGGGAAACTTAGAAACTGGTGCTTCCCCTAGAATAAGATTTATTGTGAAATCAATATCTTTCTTCAATGGAAGTCATGGTACTTAATCTGGAAATAAATCTATGAATTCCTGTAATAATTGGTAATCTTCTATTCTGGAACATTTACCTTCTAGGAAATCTAATGTATGAATTGAAAACAATTGACAACCCTTTTTATAAAACTTTCCAAGCAGTAGGGATAATATTTGCCTAGCTAAAACTTGCTTGGGAAGTCCCTTTACCACTCTTGGAATTCCTTCATTTTCAATTCACTCAAGGACTTTCCCATAGCAGTCCACCTTGGTTCTATGCTTTTCTAGCCAATCCATGCCAATGAGGGCAACATAGGATCCTAAAGGTAACACATTCAAATTCACCTTGGTGAGGAGTCCATTTATTTCTATTGGACATTCCAATACCACTTCACTCACCTTCCTCTTTGTGTCAGTGGCTAATTGGACTAACCAAGACTTAGCATGTTGCACCTTTCTAAGAAAACAACTTTCAACCACTTTTGGGTCAATATAAATATGATTATATCATCAAAACATAAATGCATTTCTCAACAATATTACCTTAAACGTGCCTTAAACCTCCAATATCGTGGATTCATGATCTGCTTGGTGATTGCTCAACACTGCATAAATTCTAGGAGTTAATTTAGCCATGTCCTCCACTGTAATTTCTCCTTCCAAGTTATGCAACCTTTGGGGGTACTCTCTTGGATGCGGGTAATCCCTTAGTACATGGTTTCCTCCACACCCCCAACACTTAAGTGGCCCTTTCTCTGGTGCTACTGCTAGCCGGATTCCACCCTGAGCTTGTTGTCCTTGCTAAAAGTTACTTGGCTGATTTTTAAATGAGGTCTTGAATCCATTATTGTTTTAATAAAACTTCTCTTTTAGTTTTCCCTTCCAAGCTAAGTGATTGTTCAAAACAATGGGTGGCCATTCTAATGGTTTCATCAATACTGGGAAGGTTTACAAATTCAATCGTTTCTTTGAAACTTCAAGGCGGACTTGTAAGGAAAATATGAATCTTAACTCTTTCATTCTTTACATAGTCCACATATCTTAGCAATTCCATAAATGTATGGACGTGCTCATCAATAGTCTTCTGTCTCAATTTCAATTCATGAAACTCCTTTCTCTTACAGTCATAGTATTGGACAGATAAGTACTTTTATTTAAAGTATATTTGGAAATGACTCCAACTAATTCTTCTTTTGCTAATCTCTTTTATTTGTTTGAGATGTTCCCACCAAATTGCAATAGTTCCATTAAAATTATATATTGGAATTATGGCCTATTCAATATTTGTATAGTCATGAATTCTAAATACTTCTTCATTTCTAACAGCCATGCATATGCTTCTTGACCTACCTTCCTTTAATGGTCAAATGTGGTAGGTCTTACTTTCCTAAACTCTCCTTGTGGAATCCTTTTGAAATTATTTATTCTAGCTCTGTTGATGTATGTCTTGGGATACTTTGAGAACTTGGGGAATCACACAACCTGCTAGAATAAAAGCTTAACTAGGATACCCTACAGTTTTTTCTTACATATCTCTTTCTTGGACTCAAGGTCCTCTTGTTAGAGTGGCCCCTAGAACGACAATCTGAATTTCTCCCTTCACCCACATTGCTTGGGTTGGACCCTAGACTGGCTCACTGTTGCATATCCGTGAGACTTTGGAGGATGCCAGTGTTAATATGGTTCTTTTCTTCCTAATCTTTAGTCAACCTTTCATTGAAACTCCACATTGTTTCCATCAAATTCTTAGTAGTAATTTGCTCTATTCTTCCATTGGATCACGTTACTACATTTTCTTCTTGCATATTTCCCATAGAGAATATTCCTCATATGCATAAGTATTATGGGCATCATTCATGGTTACCATTTTCCAGTGAAATTCCTTCCCCTACTACGATTGTTAAAAAACAGTCAGCTATAAGTTTTGTGGAGGACTATCGTCTAGGTTGATGGTTGATTAGCTTGGATAAGGCATGCACTGAGGATTGGGGAAAACGACTAAGTGTCAGCCTGTGGGAGTTGGAGCAATCGTGACCATTGATTTCTCGACTTGATTTAATCTGAGTCGTTGGTTTGGGTGTCGACGTTTCAATGCTGACATCAAAACCAAAATATAAATCATGAATAATGTGTGATGAACGTTGACTTCCAACTCCCGACATCAGTAGCATCAAAGTCGATACGTCAGACGGTCTAGTTGGAAGTTAGACACGGGATGCCAACTTTTGACTCCTAACATTGTTCACATCAGAGTGGGATCATCGGTCTTATTTTGTTGGAATACTCTTAGGTGTTTCAGATTTCAATTGCTGAAGATGGGGCATCAAAGTCAATAATTTGAGGAGGTTGACAATGAATAGTTGGTCGCTCTGATCTCCACTTCCGATTTTAATGTATGGAAAAGTCGGGATCGGTGGGAAAAATTCATGGAAGTGGATTTAATTCGATAAGTCAACGAATCAAGATATTGTTGCGGTGTTGGACTAGTTATTAGGACAAATTAAAGGTTTGTTTAATCAATAATAACTAATGATTCACCTTGTACATGAGTTTTACGAATCATGAAGTCATGATTCCAATATAACAGGTCAAAATTTTATATTCGGAATTGGTGTTGGGATAATTAGGGATGCTAAAGGAGTTCCCCATCATCTTAAAAGATTACTTATATGTCCTGGGACATGAAAGATAAGTATCAAAGCAGAAGATTACAACACTCGAGCTATTTTTGGTTGAAACCTATAACTCTAGAACAAAGAATCAAAATTTTTGGATTAAGGATGTATGGTTAGTGATTTGGATTGTCGATATCAAGTTAGAAATGGTTCAAATTGTCATGGATGGGAAATATTGTTGCTAACAACATGCATAAAGCATTTATATACAAATATTTTGTTGATACCTTGTGTTCCATTGCATAAATATTTCTAAGATGTCTAATAAATATTACTTTGGACAATTTCGTCTATGGGACTTTGACCCTATTGTCTATGAATTCCCAACAGTGCCTCTGAATCAATTCCTTTATGAGATTACGACGTACATACAAGCTTCAGCCTTTCTCAGCACAATTCTACATGGTTCATCACTTAAAGAAATGCAACTAAGCATGCACAACAAGCATTCAACTATATAAACATGTAATTGATGCATAAAAACAACCCTTTAATTTAGTTATAGAAAAACATCAACCAAGCACAAGGATTACTCCATTTACAGCCATGAACAATTAGTTTCTTAAGCAATTCAAACTCTAAGAGTCCATTCAGTCTACATGCACATATAATCATTCAGAATATAAATATGCACATAAATAACTTGATTCACAGCTATTAGCCATATTCATTAAACATTCAAATCATGTAAATGAATTAAGCATTCTCAAACAATACAGGGACAAAAAACATCACAAAAATACTTATCTTTCAATGGGATTGTTTAGCAACTGGGTACGTGAGTGCAACGTTCCACCCAACCGCAGGTATCTACTTGTCCTCTATTATTTCAGAACTCAGAGACCTCCCCTAAGATGGGATGTGATATCTACTAGAGAGGAACTGGATAGATTCACTTACATCCAAAAACATAACCCTCAATGTTAAGCCAATAACCTATTGGGTTTATCAAGCATACTAGGAGACAAAATAAGGGAATTTTAATATAGTGAGATTAACAACACAGCTACAGGTATCTCAGTCAATTCATCTATCCATATACCCACAATTCCTACCACACCCAACATAAGTAAGACCCCCTTCACTACTATATGGTCCCTCAGGAATCCCTTCCCTTCGGTGCTATTTAGGATCGGCATAGAAAGGTTGTGGCTACTAACTCTCAGAGATTCTCGAATTAAATGGGCTTATCAAGCCATTATTCCCCAGCTTTCTCCCCAACTTGTAATTTCTCTGGATTTACCCTTCCAACCCACGTTGGATTTAGCCACATGACCCAATTTACAAGTTTTTCACCTGATTGCCAAACCGAGTTCTCCCACTGCTACTGAGATTAGACGCTCTATGTCGGTGCATTATGTACACTATTTTTTCCTTACGCATGGAGCTCGACCAAATGCATGCATCCTCCCCATGGGTAAGAATATGGACACCCTTTTTCCCTGGTCTTACTTCGCTTGCACAAGAATGATGGAATGAAATTCCATGAGTGACCTAACTTCTAAATTAAGAAATCCAACTCCATAACTTGTCACACCAAGCACAACACTCTTTTGCAGGTTTTTTTAAACTCTTGATTTGATTCCTAAACTACTCTCTTACAACAACATTTAAGAATAGTTAAGGGAGTGCACTTTGGTAGCTACTTGTCATTTATGGCACATGGTTTCTCAAGGTGACACTTGGCAATGCTGGATTAAATACCATAGCTCCCTCACCTCTCCCTAGTGGGTATCATAGCCCCTCATTCATGTTTCCTCCATATCCATCCTTGAAAAAATTATTTTCATGATGTATACAAATATTTACATATTTACATCTTCCATGATGGAAAAACGTATAATACTCACCTCTATAAACTGATCATTCACTAGTGGGGCCTTGGCCTTGATATCCTCGCTAGGAATTATACATCGCATACATGCAATATTTTCATTATAGGCCAATATAATAGGGATCAAAATGGGGACATTATAGAAATCCTTGCTAGAGATAGCCAATAAACATGAATGTATTCTAAAACAGACTTCACCAAAATTAATTTTCCTCACAATGACAACCATCCATTGCACCAATGCCCCATCATTTTCTCAACATTTCTCAATAACCACATCCAATCCTCCTTATGATAATTGTTAGGATTTAAGAAATATCCCAAATACTTAAATCCATCATCAAGAGGCTTAACATTAAACAGAAACAAGTTTTTTATCTATAGTAAATTATCTTTCTCAACGCCAAATTATAGCATTTAACTTGATTTGTTTTCATTTACTGCCATACCAATAGCACTACTAAACAACTACGGAATGTCTTTGTAAACTTTCTAATCCTCTACGATCCCTTTACCAAACAGTAAGACATCATCCACAAAGAATAGATGAGTAATTCTTATGACTGTAGAAAATTTTACTCCCTCCAATCTGCCTTCCAATTGGGATTGTTTAAGAAGTCTTCATTCCACTATTAAAAGAAATAATAATGGAGACAATGGAAATCCTTTCGTAATACCTTTAGAACCTCTGAATAATTTTGTAGATCCTCCATTAATAAGCACTTCAAAATTCATAGACTTCACACATCCTATAATCTAGTTTGCTGCCTCCAAACTAAAACCCAATTTAAATCAAATTCAATCTGAGAAAATCCCAACTGAACCTGTCATTAGTCTTTATTAGTTCCAATTTTAGAAACAAAGACTATGTCTTTCTAAATTGTATACTATGCAATATTTCTTATGCCACGCCAATTGCATCTAGTATCTGTTGATTATCCAAAAATCCAAACTCCTCCTTTAACATAAATTTTGACAGAATATGGCTTTATTCTATTTGCTATGACCTTTGTAATAATTTTATACACTAAATTACAAAGGGATATAGGCCTACAATCATTAAAATATTCAGCCTTATCACACTTTGGAATTAGTTCTATGAATGATACATTTATAGACCCAAAAACTTGACCTTTGTTTCTTGACTCCTCCACTACAACGAATAATTTAGGACCCAAAAGTTCAAAAAACTCCAAAAAAAAAACTCTACAATCCACCCATCTAAGCACAAACTTTTTGATTTTTCAAAACCCTCCAAAATATTTTTTATCTCATTTAAAGTCATGAGTTTCGCTACATCTCTACCTTCTTCTACAATAAAGAAACTGGGATAACATTGTACAACCCTCATTCGACTCATAATAGACAAATTACCTGAGTCCCTAAAATTATTCTAAAAATGCCTCACAACCTCTTACTCCAACTTCTTTTGACCAAAAATATGACCATCCCCAGTAGAAATCTCCCAAATTGTACTGGAATTCCTTCTATGCTTGAAAAATTGATGGAAAAAAAAGTGTAATTTGATCTCCCTTGGCCAACCAAATGGTCCTACTTTTTTGGCACTTGGACTCTTCTTCAATTTTTAAAATCTTCATTTTTCAATCCTCCAAATCAACCACTAGATTCTTATCATGTTCTAACAGTACACCATTGGTATTATTACAATATATATCTTCTAGTTCCCTTTCAATATTCATCAAGTCTTCTTTAAAAACCTTCTTCTTTTCTCTTTCCCATTTTATCACAACTCACTTTGGAGATTTCAAATTTGTAACCAAATTATTCAGAAGCAAATCATCAGTATCTTGTGAAAATGAAACCAGTTGATCTCTAACTAAATCTAAAAAATCATGCTCCTCAAGCCAAGCATAATTAAATTATGTGTTGTCCATGTATGAGATACATAAACTTAAGTTAAACACACGTATATTGTTTTTGGTTGAAACTTGTAATTAGTTGTTGGCCATGTATATTTATAATTTTAGTCAATTGGATTTGAAATAGGGCCTTACCTTGGTAATCCTATATAGTTTCTAATTCCCATAAATCTTAAAAAATAAATTTGATTATTACTCTTACTTTGGTGGTGGGGTTGATGGGGCATGCAAGCTACAAAGTAGTGGTAAATAGACCATTTACACCCATGACTTTAACGCCACCCATCATCATCCTCATTATGATTTTGATATTTGGAATATGTTTGCATGTTTATCATCGTTGAAGATTTCTTGGCATGCAAACACATTTCGAGGGTGTTGAGGCTAGTAGTGGTAGTGTTTACCATGGCATTGGTGATGATGGCGGGATAATTCTAGTGTTGGCAATGCGGACAATGTGAGTGGGGAGAATTTGTGTGAATTATCAAATTGAATAACTATGTGAGTGATATATTTCTTGCTCAAAGTTGTTTTGCATTGTTGTCAATGTGACTTCAAGCAATTGATTGATTGGAACTAATGGGAAAGATTTGAAATTTCCTAGAGGT
Organism: Pseudotsuga menziesii; assembly: GCA_001517045.1. Lineage (NCBI taxonomy): Eukaryota > Viridiplantae > Streptophyta > Pinopsida > Pinales > Pinaceae > Pseudotsuga > Pseudotsuga menziesii. The sequence goes on along the minus strand of LPNX010455849.1, from coordinate 56,035 downwards.
TTCCTCCTATCTTGGGTGATAACCATTGCATGCATGTTAATTTCCTTATCGATAGTCCTAGCAAAGGAGGAAGAGATGGAATTATGATTGCACTCCTTCGTGTGAGTAGCTTATTACCAACCTTCAACACTTTTGACAAATATTATTCTTAACCTTTGAGATATAATAAGCATGTTCATTTGAATTTTGGGATTCACATGCAATAATGGTTATACCTTTCACAATATTTCCTACATCAAATGAAGGATTGTTGATATATTCCCACATCTATAATCTAGTGCTTTAAACAGTTGTAGAGAGATTATACATAACAATTTTTATGTTACCTAGCCATCAACAATAACTCATATCACAAGTTACCATTACATACAAAGGACTTATGGTTCTTATGATCATGTTGGGGGATTTTTTTTATTATATCCTTTGAAAGGATTATAAGAATAATTCAACTTCTTTGGATGGGATATCATGACAAAATAGGGCAGCAGTTATTGCAGATGCAATATGTGGAGCTAATGAAGCTAGCCTATCCATAGGTTGTTTATAGTTTCCATTGATAAATTATATTTTCCATTTTTTTATCCTTTACCCTCTTCTTGCTTGGTCATATTTGTATTTGTCTAAATAAGTGTTGATCTTTTTCTCAAATCGATGGTGCATGTTGTTGTATTCATCCACATTCTTATTTCAAACACAAGAGTTTGGGGATATGAGGTTTTTGTTGTTATTATTAGGAGAGGAGAATGAAAAAATTAAGTAATTCTCTGACCACTAGTACAAATGGAAGTAAGTGAACAATATCATTTTCCTATTATTGAAAAATTGGGAACTATGACTATAGTCAAGGCTACTTGATGAAGCCAAATCAAATTAGAATGACTCATAGTATGATAGCTCACTATGGGATGCATGAGAATATGGAAGCTTGTAGGCCTAATATTTTATAGAATAGAGAGATTGGAGTCATTACATATAATTTCTTCAATCAATCTCCCATTAAACCCAACACAAACAACTCCAACAATTGAAGATATTTAATGTGAAAGAGGATTGCCTTTTTTATAGTCTATACATTTTTTTAGACCTATGTAACGGTATTTATGGGTGCAATTATCAAACTCAATAACAAGGAAGCATATATTGATGGTATGTTGACCTCCATCGTGCTAAGACATGTCAGGCATCTATATTTTTCTATGTAAATGACATTGTCTTGGTTATTCTTGAACTTCTCAAGGTCCATTGAATATGCACTCCCCTACCATTCATGTCATTGATTTATTTTCCCTTCTAGGGTGGCGACGTTCAGTGGTTCCATGTCACTGCTACATCTTGCAAGTAATGACTAGGATATACGCAACAATCATTTACCGTAACTATTGTAAGGCGGTTGGACTGAATGTTCCATTATATGTATGTAATTCATTTTTAGACTCTCTTTAGCATGTAATTATGGATTTTCAAAGGCAGGTATACCATACATTACACAAGTAGAGCTATATTATTTGCACCATTATTTTATAATATATCCTTAACATAATCTTTTGGGCACAGTTTCATATCAATTTCATTTGTATGTGTGAATGCGATCTAGTCTATGATCAACTATTGAAGTAGTGAGGCACTGAACCCCTTGATCACAATAATTTTGTTTTCAAGGAAAATGTTAAGGAGAAACCTAAGTAATGATTCCCCATATACATGGATGGTATCCCTATTCAATTGATTTGCACAGAATAGTGTGCCTCACTAAGGGGAGATTCAAATCGGGAACTTGTTGGCATGGAATTAGCCAAATTCCCATTGGTGACAATTAATTGAGCTAACCCTCAAGATAAGTGCAATAACTTAGGGTATCCACACCTACATTATCATGTATATATTTTTTTCATGTTTTGGTAACTTTTTTTGGTTTTGAGTGCAATCTATGTTGGTTCTATTTGAATATTTAACTGTGCAAATTTATGAAAATGGGTTTGTACACTAACAATACTTTTATTTTTAAAGAAGCTATTTTTTCCAAGAAAAAAATGTATTTTTATTCCAACATAGAATAGAAATCACTTTCTTCAAGTGCTCCAAGAACAAAACATATATAAAAGAATTAATCCCCCAAAGTAGTAATTCTGGAAAACTTTTGGGAGTACTTATACAGGCTTCTCCAAAAGGCTGATGATCACAAACCATCACAAAAGTGTTATTGTCGATTATGACATATTATAGTGATCCAAGATGAAATGACATTTTAAAATACTAATATCACCACATCATAATACATTTAGTTTATAAATTATATATATTCTATCTAAATTCAATATTAATACCATAAAGAGATTCACCCAAAAGGACTTGGTCCACAAGAAGTGTGATCCCTATTTTAGACAACAATAGTGTTCAACTCTCAAAACACGTGAGTGAAAGTAAAAATACGAAAGTGAAGTGTTATCTCCTAAAGATGAGATGCTAGAGAAAGTCATGTAATATTCTAAAATTGTAGAAGGGTTTTCATCTAGTTGATGGTGGAAAGTGAATCTCTGAAAACCTAAAGCTAGTTTAGACCCTTCTCCATATCTAGTTTCAATAAACATCTTAAAGCCATAAATTCCCCAAATTTGTTGGTAACATTTTCCCAAATTGGATATAAATTGTATAAAGTATTGTTCATATTGATAGAGTATGCCTCCCAAGTTACGAATTGAATCAAGTACCTCATAAGCCATATAAAAAATACCCCAAGGAATGGACTTGTCTACCATCACTTCTACCAATTGTCTTGGGAGGCTATTTTTTACATTAGTTTTGATTTGATGAAACATTGCACATACTTGTGATGTTACCTAGAAATATTGGATATTTATATTATCAAATATTGTAGTGTTGTGAGCAATCCATATACCCCATAAAACCAAGAAAGGAATAGTTCTGAAAATTTTCAATTTCTCTCTCACATACCATTTCTTTGGGCATTCCTCCACACTGGCTTTGTTACAAATATTGTTGGAACTAATCAGATGACCCATGCCCCTTCAAAAATTGTGTGCAAAGATGCAATCAATCAAAAAAATGAGTTGTAATTTCACCTCCATCATTACACAATAAACAAATGGTAGGGCCTTCCTTATTCATTTTTTGAATCATCTCTCGCAAGAGGTACCTTATTAAATAATGTTAGCCACATAAATATGTTGGTATTGATAGGATATTTTTTTATGATATTTGTACCACCACCATTTTACATTTAATTTATATTTTTAGTTTAGTTCCATACAATCAATTTTAGCAGAATAATACATACTGACCTTGTTTTGTACCCACAACAGTTCATCAGGAACATCCTTTAATCTAATGTGAGTTATGCTCAACTCAATGTAGCTGGTGTTTTCACACCATCCCATGCTAGAAGGAACCTACTAAGGGTTGGAAAAACCTTAGTAGAGTTTTGAAAGGAAAAACAAAAACAAGGAAAATTGAAACGAAAATCTAACTAGCATGTAGACATAATGAAACTAAACAATATCAAAACAAATATAAACTAATATTTTTTTACATTCTCTGACAAGCAATATTTCAAAGAATCAAAGAATGTATTTTTCATTAATAATGAAATGACAAGAATAAGAGTCACTTCATACAAATCCGAAGGAAAAGGGCCCCTATAGTTGTCTAAGGGAGGGTCTGCTTGGTATCCTTACAGTCTGTGATCCTCTAGACACACATCATGGTAGCAATCTTCAACATGTGAAGTAGGAGCAAGGAAAACGACCAACTCCAAATTTTGGCGAAAATTCAACAAAGTGACAACTTGAGCAGATGAGTGGAAAGATCTTGTGTATAGGGAGTGTTTGTGTGTAATGGAGGATGGACCTCAAGGGTTCATTTATGGAATCCTCTAGATGATTTGTGTCGATCTAAAGTATGAGCCCAAGTTTCCTTTTTTTGCTTGAGAAAAGCATGAAACAACAAAAATTCATGTGAGGAGTCAACTTGATTCTTTTCTAAGTTTTTGTGTGACTTGGGTCAATATTTTCAAGATATTTGGCGTTACTTAGGTCACCCATTCCTTAGGGAGATGAGAGACTTGGGTTAAGAATGCTCCCTTTTGGTTTTTGTTTTACTTTTGGATTTTGGAAAGGTTTTTCCAAGGTCCAATGGGTGTAACGAAGTGGAAATGAGATGGAGTAATGATATATGCAGGTGATTGGGTTGTTGACATGACCAGTGGACAATTTTTGGGGATGTTAATAGATTGCTCCCTGATGTGTGAGGCCAGGAGCTCATTGTATAGGCGACATACATCATAAAATCTTCTTTTTCCAGGTGATAACATTGACGGTGGCATAGAGGATGGAGACTGCATTGGAGGTAACTCGCCCTTTTATGGTACTATAGGAACCCTTACATAAAAATAAAATAATCAACATGGATGAGGTGCATATAATCTCAAATATATGGACGAGGTGGTCATTCCCATGCTTATATCAATGTCCCAAAATAAAAAGAGGATCTAAACCCAAATGGGACCTGATTAATACAGAGATAATTTTCTTGTACATTATTAGTGTCCAGAATGGACTCAAATTTGAATGTAATCATGGTCCAACCATGGTTGATCTGAAGAACAAATAGTGGAACAATGGAATTCCCATGGAATTTTGAATCACAATACTTGGATTTGAAGGGGTCCAACATCTGTAGTGACTCGAATGAATGTTAGTCTTAATCTTACAGGTCTGAGAAACTGCATATGAGCTAGATACAATAGGAAGCATGTAAATGGAGGGCCTCCAAACATTATTGCTAAAGTAACCCATATATCTCTAGAAACACAATGTTAAAATGTTTCCACGTAGACTCCTTAATGGACTAGAGTCAAGGGATATCTAGGGTCTTTGACCAAATAATGAGAGAACCATCAACCTGTATGAATCTCATAAGTACAATAATTCGGTTGATGTCAAGCATGTGAGAAACAACCAATACAAAGGGCATTGAGGTATCCCCTTAGGTTGTTCAAGGGGCTCATTAATGGTTGTTATGAGGTGAAGGTACAAGGTACCTCTAGGTCTCTACTTTGGAATGAACGTGTGGGTTTTGATAGAGGGAGACTTGCATCTGGAAAGGTAATGGTGTTTCCTTGATGGGAGTGCAAGGGATACAACCAAGAACTGAAAGGAACTAGACGTGGGACTAAGACAATGTTGGGGGATACAAGGGTCTGTCAGTGATGCGCTCAAACTTCCTTCGTTCAGAGTATGAAGGCATGGTTGACCCACCAACATATGTGAAATGGACCTCGAGGAGGAACACAAATGGGGATATTAGGAATTATAACTACAATGGGGGGGCTTAGGGAAGGGGGGTTACTGATACATGACTTGGGGAGAACATGATGTCAGTACAACACAAAGGGTGAATCATCACAAAATACTCTCAACAAAGGCAACTAGGGATGTTGTTGTTAAAATATACGATATGTGATCTATAGGGGTGTTGAGTAGCACCATTTTGTTAAATGGTTTCTTTGATTCATAGGCACCAAAGAGACGTTGTGGAGTAATATTTCACAATCATAGCTTCCCACATGTACGAACATCTGGAAAAAGGGGGTGCTTAAAATCACTTGTTTATAATGGCTACTAAGGCGGGAGGACACCTTGGCAATATAAAATGATAACCAAGGAGGTAAATGTCTAATGAATTGATCAACAAATGAAATTTTTGATGGAGGGGTAGGACAATATTGGCAACCTCCTTGTGGGATGATGAATGGCGATGAAAAAACGTAACTTTTTACAGTATGGATGAAGTGGCAAGTTGGTAAATGTGTAATGTAGATCATCATAATGCTATAAAAAACATAAATTTAAGATTCTTTAGGGTAGGCTAATAAGTGATTATGTCAAAGTAATGTGCATCTTTGCGCAAAATCATAGATTAGATGGACTCCTAATCCTACAAGAAATTCAACGGCATCGGTACCAAATGGAAAGGGGTGTTAAATTGACACCCATGTGAGGTAGATTTTGCTGTTAAGTAAGAGCGAATGAAAGAGTAGATGGGATAGGCCACTTACCCTGATAGAGGGGTTCCTACAGGCGAAAGGAGGGATGAGAAGGCTTGGTGAATAAGATATTCTGGAAAGGGAGAGTACCTATATGCCAGTTTGAAGTGTTATAGCTCTAGGGGCTGGTCAATGATTGGAAGTAATGATTCTCATTGTGACCTGAACTTGTACACATAGAAATGATACCCAAGCGTAAATGTGATATTGGAAATCAAATGAAGTGCACAAGTACATAAAATATGGTGACTTATGTGAGATTACACAAATCAATGTGGGCTAAAAAATGGCCCAGAGAAACTTTTTTTATCATTGGAAATGGTTCTTACAATCACAAAGGGAACATAATTTTGATTCCAATGGTGCAAACAACACATCAAATGGACGTTGTATGATATTGTAACCTTCAAAAGAAAATTGGATCCAAAAACCTTAAATGGGGCCTTGCCCATTATGCCTAATGTCATTTTCATTATTCACTTTTGGAGTTGTGTGGAGGGCTTCAATTTTTATAGGATAATTTTTATTGATCTAACTGCTGGTTTCAAATTATAGGAGCTTTAGGTTAGTGATCTCATCCTCCTCGTCATGCTTTTTCCATTTTAGTTTTTTCATTTGCATATGAGGGACCCAGTGGACCCCTTGAGGGTTTAGGTTTGGGTCTCTCTTTTTTAGGGTTTTTTAGCAACTCATGTCGCACATATTCATGAGACATATGAAACCTGGTTTTCTCTTGTTTAAGAGACGGATGCGACCTAGGTCATGCCTATCATTATTTTTGTTCAAGCAGGTGCGACTTAGGTAACTTGGTTTCCTTAGGAAAGCACGACCTATTTCCAAAATTGAGATTTTTGACTTTTTATTGATCCTAACTAACTATTGTTCTTACAAGATGGCGAGGGTCAACTAAAGAGAGAATGATGTTGTTGACATCCACAAAGGAATTCAAGGGAACCAAGGTGTTAGGGACATCCTAGTAAGACGTGGGCTTCTCAAGTTCCTTCAGAACCCTTTGATGCGTAGTGTGTGGTTGTTACTCAACAAGATTGTTGAGTTTTGGGGTTGAGATTCCAAGGCATTAATAGTGAAAGGTGAGTAGTTAGAGCTCACTCTCTAGGATTTATAATTCATTATTGGCCTCTCTATGATGGGAATGATTGGAATACTCATCCCAAATTCCCACGGGATGTGTCCATGTAGTATATATTGGACCACCACTACTTTGGTACTACATTAATTTATGGATCCTATATTCCACTTTGTAATATTAAGAGCTTGGATACGCGAGTGAATACAAAATGTGTGATATGAGTCTTGGGATTGAGTGGTCCATGCAAGATCTCAAAATGGAAGATGCTTACAATCGAGAGACTATTGGCGAGGAAATACTTTGGGTGGGTGTATATGTTCTTAACCGCAATTCAACAAGAGATAAGTTAGGTTAATCACCTTATATGAGACTTCAGTTTTGCATATTTCATTGACATTGTGACCACACTTGGAGGTGAGAGACAGTGGGCTTATGAAGCCCAAGATGAAGGTGGGGAGAGATGATGATCTGAGAGTGTGGAGGCTTCGTCAGGAGAGTCATCAATTGACATTTATTCAACTAGTGGTAGCAACTTCTTACTGTTATCGAGGACTATCCTTATGCAGACATTGACTACAATGGAGACCCTATGTTACCTCGCCCTCCCAATCATGCTTGGGGACCTGATGGTACATATGCATGATGATTACAGTTGTGTTTACGGTACTAGAATTTTTTATAGTTAGATTTGTATATGATATCGGTGTTGATTACTTGTCATGTATGTGTGAAAATTGGGGACCACTCCCTTCAACGGATTATGAGAGGTGTCACTGCAAGGTTGATGAGGTTAACATTTCCCCCCATGTGCAACAACAATGCAAGAGTGCCAAGTTGGTACTTGACGGACTATTCCTGCACATTGACTAACTGTTAGAGGGGGTCGTTAATGATGGGTGGCAGAACCTTAATGGGATTGATCATCATTTTCTTCCAGGATCCTATTGAGTGGTGACCAATCATGCGTTCATTTGTTGTAACCATCGAGCATATTCGATAGATGATGTGGGGAGGTGTACCTCGCATTGTTGATGATAGAGGTGATGAGGAGATTGAGAAGGGTTCCTCAAAGTACTTTGATGACTAGTTGACGAGATTAGAGAGTTGCACCCCATGCTATGAGCATGGGGTTTTTCTTACCGATGTACTTATTATGTTTTATGGAGCTATTGGGGCTCCTTGTTGTAGACACAAACATAATTTAGACATATGACTTATATACATATATCCACATGGATGCAAACTTTTTACATGTATTTTGAACCTCTTTATTATGTGATGCGATGTGATGTGATGTATGTGATGGTTATTTATATGTGGATGCAAAATTATATGAAATACATATGAAAGGCTTATTTCCTTGCTATTGAGGATTAATGTGCCACTCTAGAATATCATTATCCATTTTATCTGCTATACTATTGAAACTCCTAGGAACATGAATGAATGTCATGGATTGAAATAGTCTAACCAATTGTTTAGTGTGCAAGAAATTTCTAAAGAGGCAAGGATTATGTACCTGATAACAGTTATTCATCTATGACAAGTACTAGGAATCGAGGTAAACATGAAGGTGATGAATGATCATGTGTAGGGCATCAATCAATACACCAGTGTACTGTACCCAGCCCCAAATCCAAGGCCAAATACACCTAGAAACCCAAGGGGGAGGATGAATCAAAGTAATGCATAGCTAAATAAGGGTAGCTAAGGATAGGCCAGCATGCCAAAGAGCCACTAAAATAAAGCATTCAACCTTTTAAAATTAAATGCATAGATAAAAATGAAGATCATTCCCAATACACATGCTATGCAAGGTAAATGTAGGCATGAAATGAAACCAGATATAAGCAAGCCATTAATAGTGTTAAAATTAGATCTACTGACTATCACTTACAACCATATTAACATAAACAAAACCAAATATGAATGTTGACATCTATAGCCATATAAATGATAAATAGATCATATCCCCTGGATGCCACCTACAACCATGTAAACGACAACAAAATCAAACCCATGAGCACATATATATCAAAAATTGCAGGAAATAAACATATAACAAAATACTCATCTTAATGAAAAGCAACTAGATTCAATAAGACAACATTCCACCAAACCATATACATGCCATGATCATGCATATTTCAACAATATAGTCACTCTTGAGCTAAGGCCATTATTTCACAAGAGATGTACTCTCAAACCAAAAGGTATGGTGTGCTCATCTCAACACTGGGAACATTGCCACACAAAAAAAATTGTATCACAGTAAAACAAAAACCTTTTTGAATCAAACAAAAGGTATTCCTTATTGGAAATGACATTACGTATGCAATGGAATAGGTCTCACAACCCATATATGTTAAAAAATATTTGAACTAGAGCATATGTGTTAGAATATTTAGACACTTAAGAGTTAGTTAAGATCAACTTGTGTAATATATCCATTAGGTAAAAGTGTGTTTCTTTAGTATGCATTAGCATGCATTTGTAAATATTCTAATCCGACAGTCACGATATGTTCTAGACATAGAGTGATCCGACGGTCACGATATGTTCTAGACATAGAGTGATCCGACGGTTCAACTTCTCTTAGATCATACCTACCATTGATCTGTGGCTTAACACTCAATTGGTCTATGATCTCTATTTAAAGAGCATAGAGGGTCCTTGGCTAGTTGATCGATTATGAGAAGCCCATGTAACTTTCTTTCTTTTGCATAATAAATTGCTCCAAGTAGCTATTTGGCTGGGGCCATGGAATGTTTCCCTCTCGAGGGTTTTAACCACGTGACAAACATCGGTGTGTTGATTTGTGATCTATTTGTGTGAAGCGGTTGCTGAAGGAGTTCGGTCTTTTGGGAGTACCCTGTATACCCGAACATGGTATCAGAGCTTTTATGAAGAGTCGCTTTCGGTTTTGATCTAGATCTGGAACCGGTGTTGTCGAAACTTTGAAAGGGTTTCTGGTTCTGGATTTTTTGTTCATTTTTGGCTTGTGGAATCTGTTCCATTGTGTCCGGAGCGTCGTTTCCATTAGGAAATAGATTTCGTTTCACCGAAAATCGTTTCCATTTGTTCCAGAAACACCCATTTCGGCAAATTTGAAGGAAAAGAAAGCAAGCATGAAAAACGAGAGAGAAGAGTAAAAAAAAAGCCCCCTTCCTCTTTCCATACTTTTACGTACCTTTTAAACTTAGCTCACTTGGTCCAAAGTTGCTTTACACCTTGATAAGTTTTGAGTTCAAGTCTTATCAAGCTATTTTTTAGTGCATGCAATTTCTATTTTCAAGTTACTTTATTGTAAAAGTGCATCTCACATAAATAAAATAAAATAAAAGTGAGTCACTTAAGTCTTTTAATTTATTGCCGCACTATTTAAAATTCACATTATTGTAAAAGTGAACATCACTTATTCTACAAAAGTGATTCACTTCAAAGCAACTTTATTATAAAAGTGATTGTCAAAGGTTGATCTTGGGAAGAGGGGGCTTCTATTTTTTTAGTTGGTCAAGTTAATATATGTCACGTCACTATTGGAGACATCTTCAACATTTTCTTTGATCAAGCATAACTTCATCATCCGGAATCAGTTTTCAGTGCCGTTTTTTTTAAAACCACATATTTTTTCGAGCTCCTTGCAAATAGATAGTTATATTCTATTTTTTATCCATTATTTTATAGTATGGCCGCCCCTTTTGATATTATACTTACAAGTTCTAACTATTTCTCATGGAAATCTCGTATGGAGGATGTTCTATGAAGTAGGGGACTTTTCAGGATAACCTTAGGGAAAGAAACAGAACCCACTGATGATGATAAAAAAATTAAATGGGAAAATAGATGTGATGAAACTCGTGGATTGATTGGGATGTCAATCTCTACTGATTTGCGATTCCACATATCTGGAATTGATGAACCTGATAAAGCTTGGGAAAAGTTGGAATCTGTGTTTGGTAAACACAATGAAATTCAAGGTCATCAACTTGAGGATGAGTTGCTTTCCTTGAATCCAAATGATTTTTCATGCATTCAAGACTATTTATCTAAGTATAAAACTCTTAGACTCTTATGTGCAGAATGCAAGATTAAGAAAGAAGACAAACAATGTATTTATCATATTCTTTCCAAACTTGGACCTGCATATTCTATTTTTGTATCTACATTCTACTCCATGAAAGAATCCTTGATTGCAGCTAGCTATCAAGAGCCTAGTCTTCAATCATTTTGTGATTCTTTAATTAGAGAGCAAGATAAGCTCATTCATCTTGGAATAATTAACAATGCAGATACATCTGGGAAAGCCTTATTGTCCCAACAAAAAGAAAAGTACAAGCCTCCCAAGAAACAGAATTCTCGCAATAATAAGCCAAACAACAAGGGTCCCAAACCCTCTCAGTCAACTCCTTCTTTAAAAAATGACAAAGGATCCAATCCAAAAATAAAGAAGACTGAGCGTCATTGCAATTTTTGTGGAAAAGATAATCATGATGAATCTAAGTGTTTTAAGAAGATGGCAGCCTTGGAAGCAGCAATGAAGAAGCACCACATCAGCCTAGATTTGTCTTCAGAATCTACCTCTCATGGACATGCACTTTGTGCTTCTGGTTACTCTTATACTGCATCTTCTTCTTCTACTTCAATTGAATGGCTCATTGATTCTGGAGCATCTTATCATATGGCTAAGGATAAAGCCATCTTTTCTACTATGCATGAATGTAACACCAAAAAAATATTTGTTGGTGATGATAGATCTCTAAGTGTTGTAGGATCTGGAATAGTTCCAGTAGAAAATGGTCATTTCAGTGATGTACTATGTGTTCCAAAAATTTTCTGCAATCTGTTATTAATCTATCAAATTACTCATTCAGGTGAAGGTAAAACTGTGACGTTTACACCTCACCAAGTTGTAATCAAGGATTTTAAAAATCCTCAAAATGTCCTTGCTACTGGAACTGTTGATGATATTACCAGGTTGTACAAATTTAACAACTTTGGGTCATCACCTTTTCCTTCTATTTTTGTTGCTCATAGTGATAACTTGAGAAAACTTTGGCATGAGCGATTTGGTCACTTAAATTATCGCTCATTGCAACAAATATGTAAATACAATATGGTGACTGGTCTTCCGATGGTATCTTGCAAGGATGGTGTTTGTTTCGGTTGTGTACTTGAAAAACATCATCGGGACAGTTTTGACAAACGTGCCTCTTGGCATGCCTCGGCTCCTTTGGAGCTTGTGCATAGTGACTTGTGTGGTCCTCTTCCATCTGCATCATTTTCTGGTTTCAAATATTTCTTAACTTTCATTGATGACTACTCCGGATGCACTTGGGTTTACTTCCTAAAACTTAAGAGTGAAGTATTTAACATGTTCTTGGCCTACAAGGCCCTTGTTGAAAAACAATCTGGTCATCAAATTATTAAGTTAAAATCTGACAATGGAGGAGAATATGTTAACAACAAGTTCACTACTTTCTGCACTGAACAAGGAATCCAACAATAGCACACGGTTCCATACACCACAACAAAATGGTGTAGTTGAACGGAAGAACCGCACTTTAAAAGAAATGGCTAATTGTATGATCCAATCTAAGGGACTAAGTCTTCAATATTGGGCTGAGGCCATAAATTGTGCAAATTACATAGTTAATCGTACCCCCACTAAATCTTTACAAGGTATAACACTGGAAGAAGCATGGAGTAAAATCAAACCAGATGTAAGTCACTTCCATGTGTTTGGTAGTGAATCATGGGCTCACATTCCAGATGAAAAACGGAAAGCATTTCAGCCTAAAAGTGAAAAGTGCATATTTGTTGGATATTCTAAAGATGTAAAAGGTTATAGACTTCTTCAGCCACATTCTCATGATATAATCATTAGAAGAGATGTTAAATTTAATGAAAATATCTTGGCCTGCGATCCTAACTTGGCGGGTGTGCCATCTTTGGCCTGCGAGCCTGATTCGGCGATTGTGCCTTCTTCTTCTTCTTCTTCTTCTTCCAACTTCCTTGACAGGTTTCCAACTCTAGTTTCTGATGATGACAGTGAGGATGAAAATCCACCTCCTCCTGCTCATGTTCCTCCAATTGCACTAGCACCAATACTTCCTCGATGGGTCCGTTCAACATGTGAAGTAGTTGGTGATCTTGCCAGTGATCCTAGAGATCAACGTCGAACACGTTCTCAGTTTCAGCGAGCCTCTTCTCTTTTGGCTCAAGTTTCTGAGAATCATGATCCAGAAACTTTTGCAGAAGCTTTAGGAAATCCAGATTGGGATGCAGCTATGGATGAAGAATATCATTCCTTAATGGCGAACGATACTTGGGATCTTGTTCCTCTTCCAAAAGGAAGAAAACTTGTCAGATGTAAATGGGTTTACAGAACTAAGTATGCATCATATGGAAGTGTTGAAATACTTAAGGCAAGGTTAGTTGCCAAAGGTTTTTCCCAAGTTGAAGGGATTGAATACAATGAAACCTTTTCCCCTGTAGCAAAAATGAACTCCATCCGCCTTGTTCTTTCCCTTGCAGCCTTACATAACTGGGAAGTCCATCAAATGGATGTCAAGTCTACCTTCTTACATGATTATTTACATGAGGAAATTTACATGGAACAACCTCCTGGATATGTTCAGAATAAATCTAGCCTTGTTTGTCTCCTTAAGAAATCCTTATATGGCCTTAAGCAAGCTCCTAGAGCTTGGTATGCCAAAATGGATAGCTTTCTCCTTGACATTGGTTTTTCTAGATGCCATTCTGACCCCAATGTCTATACCAAGAAAGTAGGAAACCATCTCATCATACTTGTTCTTTGTGTTGATGATCGTATCCTTACTGGTAGTGACCCTAAACTTATAACCCATGTGAAATCCAGTCTTCAGCAAAATTTTGAAATGTCAGACTTAGGACATTTGCATTATTTTCTTAGTCTCCAACTCTTGCAAACCAAAGAAGGAATCTTTCTTTCCTAGTCTAAGTATGCTTGTGACCTTATTCGTCACTTCCACATGGAAGATTGTAAACCAGCCCCTTCTCCCTTCCAGTCTGGAGTCAAACTTTCTGCCACTTGTACTTCCCCTGAAGTAGATGCCACCTTGTATCGTCAGCTTGTTGGTAGTCGTTTATACTTGACTCGTTCCCGTCTTGACCTTTCCTTTGTCGTTGGTCGTGTTGCCCGTTATATGCAAACTCCTCATGAAATTCACTAGAAAGCAGCAAAATGAATACTTCGATATATTCGAGGTACAATTCAGTTTGGGATTCATTACAGTACAGGGGGGAAACCTTTGTTGGTTGGTTTCACTGATTCAGATTGAGCCGACGATCCTGATGATCGAAAGTCTACTGCAGGTTATGTTTTCAGTTTGGGATCTAGACCTGTCACTTGGGCTTGTAAGAAACAACAAGCTCTTGCTCTTTCTTCAGCAGAAGCAGAATATCGAGCCGCAGTTAATGCCAGTCAGGAAGCTTTATGGCTTTGACAAATCCTTTCAGAGTTTGGATTCGAGCAGCAGCAACCTACTCCACTTTGGTGCGACAATCAAAGTGCCATCAAGATTGCCAAAGATCCAGTTCTACATCAGTGCAGCAAACACATTGAGCTACACATGCACTTCATCAGAAATCTTGTTCATGGTCGTGTTATTGAAGTACTCTATTGCCCTACAGATGATCAAGTTGCAGACATCTTCACCAAGTCTCTTACAGAAGCGAAGTTTTCTAAACTTCGGTCTATGTTAGGAGTTCAAGAATGTATCCTTAAGGGGGATAGGCTCTAATGCCTCCTTCCTTCTCCTAATAGTGTCACTTTTGTAAATCCTTCAATCCTATCCCAAGTTGTTCTTAAGGGGGGATGTTAGGATATTTAGACACTTAGGAGTTAGTTAAGATCAACTTGTGTAATATATCGATTAGGTAAAAGTGTGTTTTTTTAGTATGCATTAGTATGCATTTGTAAATATTCTAATCCGACAGTCATGATATGTTCTAGACATAGAGTGATCTGACGGTTCAACTTCTCTTAGATCATACCTACCATTGATCTGTGGCTTAACACTCGATTGGTCTATGATCTCTATTTAAAGAGCATAGAGGGTCCTTGGCTAGTTGATCGATTATGAGAAGCTCATGTAACTTTCTTTCTTTTTCATAATAAATTGCTCCAAGTAGCTATTTGGCTGGGGCCGTGGACTGTTTCCCTCTCGAGGGTTTTAACCACATGACAAACATCGGTGTGTTGATCTGTGATCTATTTGTGTGAAGCGGTTGCTAAAGGTGTTCGGTCTTTTTGGAGTACCCTGTATACCCGAACAATATGGTTGTGCCCTTCTCAACACTGTGAGAATACCACGACCACACCTTTCACCATATCAACTTTCCCTTCCATCTATACTACCTGGTGAGTTGTGACTCCCCTCACTACACAATCCCTCGGGATATCACCACCCTTACCCAATATTCACGAGATATATTGGATAGAGACAAGAAATGGGAGAAGGACTCATGTTGTGTAAGCATAGATCAATCTTCAATCCTCATTATAGGGTCTTCAAACCTCATTACAAGGTCTTCAAACCTCATTACAAGGTATTCAATCTTCATGCAATACAATGCATATCCTACTTGGTAGCGTGTATTTCCAAGATAATAGAGCACTTGTGAGCTTAGAGAGAGAGAATAATAGTGAAAGAGAACCAGATCAAATCCTTCTATATTCATTCGAATTCCAAAGAGAGTGACTTGAATTACAAGAGAGATAACTCAAATTCACTAGGGGTTACCCAATTCATGAGAGAGAGGTTACAATTACAGATTCCCTTTCCCAAAATAGAAAAAGGTGAAACAACAGGGGGATTACTCTTTTTCAAGGAGTGCAGGATAAAAATAGCTAGCAAGGGCGCATGGCAGCATGAGGAGCATCACAAGAGGCTTGGAATAACCATGGAGGGAGCACTATCCAAGACGGTCCCACCAAACATTAAAGAGGGTGTAATAGTACCTCCATAAACCAAAATAATAAAAACTAGGGTCCAATAAGTAATGTTAGGGAGATCAACGACTCTCAGTCCCCAACCCCCTCACACATGGAATTCGACACACCATTCTCGCTAGTTGACCATGTTGAGCTAGTTATTTATTAAATAATTATTATGATTATAATAATTTTTAAGTCCATAGTCCTGACACCTTGTGCCACAATAACAAAACAAATAATAATATATGTTTGGTGCTTAACATTTGAGCATTACAACCAACCATAGCATCATATTACACATGATTATTTGGTGGCTAAACTAACACATGTTCCATTGATGTGGACCAGGATGTGTGAAAGGGGTAAGGTAGTTATATTTTGGATATGCCAAATTCAAATCACAAAAATTGGTGTAGACGTGAATGATGCATTGCTTTTTTATCACAGGGGCAGGGTTGGATAATCATGTAGTATACGCAATCAAATAAATGAAACTGGATTTGAGCAACTTTTCAATCTCATATTTTGACAGGAAAAGATTTCAATGGGTGTATGTCTCTATGCTTTTGGTATACCAGCACAACATCAAGCCATGTGTTGATGTGATGTTAAACAATAGCGGGGTTAACGCCATGTGTCTTGATGTATGACTAAGTGAAAAAAAAGTCACAGAATTCCCTAAAGAACACTTTGTAGGAAACAATATCTTTAGGAGTACAAGAGGCGCCTAAAGTGATGTTTTTCGTGACACCTGACTCAACTGATATATCCACTTGGATGGTGGGAGAGATGTTTTCCACATTACCTTCTTCTAAGGTTTCAGGGGTCGGGATCGGGGTCTTGAACCAAGTGACATTTCCACGAGGGATGAAATATTTTGAGTCAATGGAGAAATTATCTAAAGATGGGGACAAAAGGACAAGTTCTTTGGGATTTAAATATGCATGATGGTTCATATCATCCTAATAAAAGTCTAGTTCTAGAAGCAATTAAAGGATTTGAGTCGTAGCTTCGAAAGCATCGACTTGCTAAATCTTGGGGGCCTAAATCTATCTATACCATGGTGATATCATAGGATACCTCGGAAGGTTCCTAAAATAAAAATATGAAGCAAATGGTGTTTGTCCTACTCAAATAAGATTTTGGAGGGTGAACTTCTTCTATAGCAACAACTTGGGACTCTATAGAGAGTAGATGCAAGTTAGCCAGCGCAAATTAATACTTACGTATATTTGTTCAATTATGTAAGTAATGACCATTGGGGCCACAAACTACATAAGGATGGTTGGTGCACATTGACTTCTTGCAAGTTTTGGGAGTGTCAGGAAGATGAACCATAAGAATGTTTTCATTGTGTTCATCTTATAATGTTTGTAAATGAGTGCGTAAGATAGGAAACTCTGAACGGTTTCTGGGTAGCATGACCTGAACCATCACCCAAAACACAAGGAATTGGTGCTCGATTTGTGGTAGCAAGGCGAAGGTTCACAACTTTGTTTGACTTTATCGGCATCATTGCATTCATTGCTTTTTCCCCAACCTTCTTCTTGGGAGGAGTTTGACTAGAATTTAGTGTTTCGTTAGGGGATACAAGAGCAGTATGATTGGTAGTACTAATTGGTTACACATGTGTCAAAACAACCTATGGTGTAGGATATGGATTAAGTGGGGTAAGGTACCAAATGGGGAGGCCTAAGGTCAAACTCGGGATATTAAAATTTTCCATGACAGACATGCTCATGATTCCAGAAGGTAGAAATAAAAATTGGATTTTCTAAATAGGTGTGGCTCCCCATTGATTCCCAGGTAACTGACTAGGAAAGGAGGTACTTTGAGGTTGAGCTTAGATCAGGTTTTTACCAGAGGATATTGTGCATAATTGATATTTATGCCTTTGGGGTGGAGGATGTAGAGCCTAGAAGGTTTCGATCATGGAGGTATCTTCAAATATGGTGGGCTCAACACTCGTAAGATTTAGGATGGATGCGCTGTCAATAATGTTGTCAACCATGGGTAGGAATTTTTTCGGACAAACCAACACCTTGGGTTCGTAATAAGTCAACAAGTACATTTTTACAATATTCTATTTGTGGGGGCACATCATAATCCTAAATATGGATGAGGCAACTACTTTATAGTATAAATATAGATACACCCAAGGAGGATATTGTAATCTTTCTAGGTGTTGACAACCTCAATATCAATTAACATTGTTTTTCCAACTAACTCTAAAGGGACATTTTGGACAAGGCCTTGTGGTTGAGCAACACAACCATTGTAGGCACACAACATCATGAGGGACAACACAAGTTAGGGGGATTCAAGCTTCTATCAAACAAGAGTTGACATGACCTAGGTGGAGGCGCCTTCATCAACAATGCATTGATGAATCACCAATTTTGAATGGTAACCAACATTTGAAAGAATATTAATGAGGGATTCTTGGGCTCCACTTAATCCAAATAAAATGTCATTAAATAGGATTTGAAAGGATAAATCACACCTAGAGTTGACAGTAAGGATTTTCACTGTGCGGGACAACTTCTCAGAACTTCCAGTGTTGACATGGCAGCAAGGGACTGTGCCAATTCATCCATAATGCTATAATTGGGAGTGGCACGAGCATTGGGATTATTTCCAATGTGGAGAAAAGGAAACTTAGGTACTTTTGGGACCCCATCGGTAGGCGGTTGAGGTAGATGCAAGGGTTCATCAATTGGAGTGGTGTATTTCCATTTTCCATTAGTGGAATTCTAGTGGCTAAACCGTATGGGTTATGTAGCATATGAATGTTCACATCGACAAACAACATAAGGATTTGTTGGATCCTAGAGTCATGAAATTGACTTGATGAAGATGGTTCGGATGGATAAGGCACCAAAGGTTTCCCTGTGAATACCCCTTACAAAGGGAAGGGGTTTTGTAGGACCATTGGTTGAATTTGGGTGGGTTTACACAAGAGCAAATTACTTTTCCCCTGTGGGGTAGCAATTGCCTATTGTTGATTGGCCTCGTTCCACAATTAGTGTGCCTTATCAATGTGATGGCAATGATGGGTATAGTTCCAATATACACCCGAGAAAGAGCATGGTTGTTAAGTCTATAATTGATCGCTTTTTTCCTACTTAGGTGATTTGTTAAGGTCTTGATCGATGGGATTCACTCCAGTGTTATCATGTGGGTTAGTGGATTGGACCCCACATCCCTGCCATTAGTTATTCCCTTTGTTCTTTCCCCTATTATTTTTCTTAGGTTGCACTTGTTAACTATTAGGCATAGGTTGGGTAAGCATGTTATGTTGAACATATACTTGTCTGTGGGGGAAAGGGGGAACAACAAGGTGTGGCTAGACTATAGAAATTGGAAGAGAGATAGGGAAATGATAGTAGAGGTTAATTGGTAGAGATATAGGAAAAGGATAGTAGAGATTAATGGCCAGAGGGGTCATGAATTTAATATAAGCACCACCACACATAGTTCCAATACACGAGGCCCCATGAACATGGGGGGTTGAGGCTAGAGACGACTAAGAGTTACTTGTCCCTTTGTGTGATGAAGCTCATGATAAGTCGGGGTTGTAGCTAGGTGTGGAAATATGGCCCTAATGAGGACGCATTATGTTTGGGATATTACTGTATAGATAACCGCTCGCAAGGGGAGGTTAAGGTGCATATGGATTTGGGAAGGATGCAACAATGTCGATGACACCATCCACAACATGATATTCCCTCGGCAATTCTTTCCTAGTGAAGTCACCACGATATGCATCATGGATGATTATGTATAAATCACTAGATTATTCATAAATCAAGTCAAACTATTGATCCTTGAGGATAGCTTCTTCCTCATCCTATGGTCATTTAGAAGCCACGTCTTTGGAAATGGTAGGAAGAATGGTTTTTAAAAACTAATATAAAAATATATTGTCATAGATTTTTATCTTACACAAACTCTAACGTCTACACCACTAATGGATGTTGTCTGTGATGTGTGTGGAGAAGTTATGTTGAAACAATAAAAGGATTTCTACACCCTCGTCATATTAGATGAGTAATTGGAAAAATTACAGAAAAGTGGAGGCTAAGGACACAAATTTGGGATGTGTCCCATGGGGTTTTTCAATGTACCACTTAGTGGCAATGCCAGTTAAGGTTATCTGAAATAGACACATCTTGATGGAATTGTCTACAATGTTGTTTGAAGAGAACCACAGGTGAAACGACATGATGTGGTTTTGGGGGGTCTTTCCCAGCCTTTCCTTCAAATTTTGAGATGTCCAATAGTATTTTGGTAGGAATGGGGAGCTAGTTTGGATCATGGTGGATCAAATCATTGGTCAACCTGACCAAATCAGGGAGGTTGAGGGTATCTGTGAATGGTAAACTTGTAGTAGTAGATGATGTGGATAGACCAAAAAAATTGTTGGTCATGTTTGGAGTAGTGGGGACATCACCGACAGGTCCTCCTAACAAATAATTTCTACCAATGGATCCCCCTCCTGATGGAGGGTTTCCATGGTTTCTGTTGCAAGATCTGCCTCTCACGATTCCCCCCCTAAAAAGGTTTTAGGCTTCCACCATCGGTGGGGTAATGTTGGTATCCGTAGTGTCACTAGTGAGTGGAAGTGTACACAATTCTGACTATGAGGAATGAAAATTAGAAGACTTGGAGAAGTGATTTAGTGACTGTGTAGTGTGTCAAACTAGGGTTTAGCATGGGGAGTCGATTATGTGGTCTAAGAAACCATGCTAGGGGGACTGATCTCAAATTCTCTAAGAGTACCTTAGGGAACTATAGTGATGGATTCCTAGGTGAAAACAAATCAACATCATAAGGTTGTGGCAGCTTGAGCTCAAATAAAAAAGCAATTACAACCAAGTGTGCAATAAATGATTCAAAAAATAAAAGTAAAACTTAGAAAGAGAAAACCTAGAAAGAAAAGACATGCTAACCTAAGATAGATATACATAATCAAACAAAAAAAACACCACATATAATATTCCTCAAATATTTTCCTATGTGTGGTCATCACAGGAAATCAAGTTGGGTCTCCCAATCACTGAACCAAAATAGGGGCATCAATTGTATCTAGACCCAGTGATTGAAGATTGAAAGGACAATTACAAAGTTAGGGTTGTCTCCGAGTCTGCATGTCCTAGGGTCTCCCTCCACCGAAGTTCATGGCCTCTAGGTAAGATACCTAAAAGAAGGGCTTATAGGCTACCTCATTCATAGACACGTTAGAATGAATATTCCATAGCTTTAGTTCAAAGACAACGATCTATATGATCTTCAATATTGAGTGGGGGTGGTGCACCACCCAACCCTCTGGTTCTAGACTTGTTGTTTACCCTCCTACGGGAGAGGCTCACCCCACAGATTGGATTTAAACCATGTATGATAGTACTAGAGTATTTTGGCTTCTTAACTGGACAACGTTTGTGTTTCAGATGTATATCAACCAAGGGAAATTATTTGGATTCCTATCCCTAAGGTCCTAACCTCACTACAATATTTTTTTTTTTTTACAGAAACTAAAAAGGATGATTTTATAAAAGCGGGCTGTGCACAGCCATCCAAAACAGACTTACAAAAAACCTATATGCCTAAGCAAGATATAGGAGCTGAACCATGAGACAGTCCACTGAGAATCCCAAAGTATTTCCCTACAAGACTGACCTAAATATTTAAAGCCTCGGGCTGTATAAACCCTGACATACTGATTACACAAAATTTTGTAGAAAAACATTCATTCAGAAAAGAAAGTAAAGTGCTAGGGGTTGCCTCCAGGCTGAGCAACTGATTCTTCTTCCATAGGCAGCACAGCTTCATCACGGACTCCATTAACTCGACTGACCTGATTCAAAGATACCAGATGCTGGAGATCCTCATGTATCTTTTCCACCTTCCCCATCAGTTCACGGAGATTACTTTCATTATCGTCAATACGGGCATCCTGATTGCTAATTTGATTCGAGGTGTAGCTAACTGTATCTTCCATTTTCTTTATGTCCTTAGCCATCTCGCGATTATCCATAATACTAATAGAAAGGAGTTCATGCATACGCCTCATATTCTTCTTCAGGTCTGCCAACCCAACATTGTCCCCTGCCTGAGCCATTATACCTGCTGCTGGAAACAGAGTGATGTGAGCGAACTGGGACTGAGCAACGTGGATCAAACTGCCAATGAACTGAGACTGGACCAGAGTGCCTGGAGCCGAATTGTTACCACAGCAGGATCTGAGCACCTGCAGTTCCTTTTGCAGAGGAAACTCTTCGCTTCTCCTATAGGTTAAAGTGCCAGCTTCTCCTTCCTTCCACCCAGTGCACTTGCAGCCAATAACCAAACCGCAGCCACGAATACCTGTTGGAGGATCTTTGCCAGAAGTAACAGTCGGCGACCAAACAAGAATATTACACAAGCAAGGGGAGAATGCAGCAATTTCCAGCCTCTCTTTGACCACAGTTCTAGTTAGAGGGAGCTCCTGCCACAGGAGGCTGTGCAGGCTCCCCTCTTCGATGCCAGAGACAGTATACAGCAGGTATTGCAGAGCTTCTGCAAGACTGGAGCCGAGATAATAAGGAAGGGCTGAGTTACTTTCCAAGGAATCCATATTGATAAGCTCGGCGGGCTCAAAATCGTGTGAGGGAAATGTGATTAAATCCCTGAGGTGAAAGGATTTTAATACAGCTGCCTCCGGAGGGAAGAGCTGACAGCGTATGAACCACGCGGCGAGGAGGAGAGGAATGGCAGGACTATGCCTTAAATGGTGATGGAGGCCAGCATTAAAGGGACGGGATATTTCGAGGGAAGAGCTTAGGAATGGAGATAAGGGCGAAGGGGGGGCCGAAAAAAGGATAGAGGAGGGGAGAGCAAACGGAATTGGAAGGAAAGGGGCAAAACCAAGGGGGTGCTTGGAGCATATCCCCAAGCAAATGTACTTAAACCCTATACTTTGAACATGTCTAACTTGAATCCCATTTAAATGAATGCAATAAGAGCAGAGGGAGGTTTTGTTATTCATTATGGAATGTGCTTGGTTGAGGAAGGATTCCCGTTCTTCTTAAGATGGCCTTGATGAAGAGTGGCCCCCAAATTGGCCAAGCTATCAGCTGCCGAGTTGTTGATTCTGAGAATGTGGAATAGTTCATATGAGCTGTGCATGAGAAGCTTGACTTTTTGATACAGACGCCGGCACTTAACTGCTCCCTGAGGGTATCCATTGAGCAGTTTGGAAATGACGTGTTTAGAGTCACCAAAGATCAGGACCCTTGGGTAGTGTTTCTCTTGAAGAATCTGCAAGCCTTGGAGGAGGGCTAACCACTCTGCTTCATTATTGGTTCGGGTCCCTAATCCCCAGGCAAAGGTTTCTTCCATTTGTCCTCCGGGATCCAAGAGGATCCCCCCCGCTCCTGCCACCCCTCTAACCTCACTACAATATTATGTTGGTCCTTAAGTGAGGTTAATATGTGTTTAAGTCTCTTCTTGGTGACATGAACCAATCGATAATTTGAATTAAGGAGTGTTGGTGTGTACATTGGAGGTGTGTATAATTAATTGGCTAAGAAACTAAATGCTTGAAACAGATAATTGAACTACAACTATCTATCATAGAAAAGGATATGATCAAGAAATTAAAATATGAAAGCATAGTAAAAAATATATATAGCTTAAACAATCTAATTTTGTAGATATTAGGGAAAGGCCCCAATCCAACTAACAAAACATGCTCTAAATCTGATTTTACATAGTGAATATCCAGAAAAATATGAACCATGCTCTATATAATTAAGTTAATCAATCATCTAATAATTTTGATTTTTCATAAGAAACTCAACGAAATAGGAGAAAATACATCCAAATACTAATCCTAAAAGAGCTATAAAAACGACAAATAATCAACAATCAAGGAATTTTTTCTTCACCAAAATAGCTTAAAAGGATGAATAAACAAATTGTTGCAATAAGCAAAAGGTCTACAAATAGGACAAAGGGGGATTGCCAATAGGAATATATTGAAAAACTAATTATGTTCATGCAAAAACAATAAAAAAATTGTAACAATTTATGAGGACAACTGAAAATGACTGCAAGTCCCTCCTTTCAAAGGAAGATGAGTGACTTGGGTCACTCAAAGGGGGTAAATAAGCATGACCTCAACTAGAAACTCCAAGTCACACTTATTGAAGCCAAATGTGCGATCTAGGTCACACAAAACACTAGAAAAAATACGACTTGACCCAAAAATTGAGTTTTTAGATTCAAGTCGCATTGTTTGAAGGAAACAGTGTGACTCAAATCATTTCAATTGGTAAAACAAGCGTGACATGCACTAGTCAGCTCAACATTAGTAAAAATAAACAAAAAAGGGGCTTGGATGAAGAAATCTAGGGGAATTTTAGGCCAAAGTTTTCAACAACGGTCTCAAATAGGAAAGAAATTGACAAAAACCAAAGTAAGCTAAGAGTGTTAACACCCAATAAGTCTAAATATTGAGTGTTGAGTATCCAATATTGAGTGTTGACACCCAAAATTTGTCCATTGTTCATATAAGTGTTAAAACTCTCTCTAAGTCTAAATCTTGTTCAAAGATCCATACATACTGCCAAAGATTAGTAGTAGTATGATCCCCATTCTGATTAAGAGTGCATATACCTACGTATCGCAAATATTGGATTAAAGCAATAATTAAAAAAACCTCATTACTACAAACTATAATTGCATCAACTCCAATTCTAAGATACGTACTCTCTCTATATTTCAAGGTTGAACGTGATCCAATAATTGGAAAAGAAGGTGTCAAATATTTCCATGGATTGCATATATTAGTAATATTTTTCCTATAATTTATTACCTAATCCAGTAAGGTGCATTGAACTATATATTTGTGAATTACTATTCTCTTCCAAAGTCTTTCTTTAGTAATAGATACAAAGTGTTTTTTCTAAAAGAGATATCACAAATAGGTGTATGTTCTTAAGTCCTCAACCTTTCTCATCCATGGGATTGGCAATGGTTTGGCACTTTGCTAGGTGAGTACCCATCACTCCATTACTTCCATTCTAGAGAAAGTTGAAGCAAATTCTTCTAATTCTCTCAAGTATGCTTTTGGGGATGTCATCCAAAGAGTGTTGGTGAATTGGTATGACATCCGATTAAACTGATACCAACCTTTAACCTCTAGAAATCCATCTACGAAACCAAAAGTTGATTTTTTTTTAATTTTCACCAATAACCAAAGCTAGTTCCTCTTTCCATATTCAGTAGTTCCGATATTGAAGTAAAGATACTTGTTTCTTGCTTGATGGTAAATAATTTTAAATGGGAAATAATCTTTTAAAACATATTCCACATCCTCATTAATCTCATTAAGCAACATTGTAGACTTGCTCTAACAACCCCTTTCTATTTTCCATGAATCCAACAACATATAGAGTTTAAGTAGTGCATCACTTTGAGAAACCCTAAGAAACACATTGTAAGAAGTTCATCATAAATCCCCCATGGAGTATGATCCAAGAGGGACAACTAAGTAGGAGGGAGAGGCATTTCATGTTTTTGTCACCTCTCTAAAACCGGCTTGATCTACCCCCTCGCAAGCCTCTAAATTTGTTAAATTAGCCTTAATTAAAGAAATAAAGTTATTCTGAAAGGTAGTCAAGCACAAAGATATAGAACTTGACAGGAAAGGTGTTGTAGGATTGTTTACAATGTTTTGGATTTCCCCTAAGAAAATGGATGTTTATCTAAGCAGTAACTAGAAACCCTTGATAGACGATATAGACTCGAACAATTGGAGCTTAGACCTTGACCGTAAAAATGATGTTCCCTCTAGATTCCTAGTCTATGTTAAGCTCCCTCACCTGCCTCTATGTTGTTCGAGTGATGTTGCTTTGAAAGCTATTGGGAAGTCTTTGGAGAAATATATTGATATATCTAAGCCAAAAGGCTCATGTTCACTTGTTCCCAAATATGTGTTGAAATTGATTTGGATAAGGGTTTACCATAAGCCATTAATATCAATATGGAAGCATTGACTCACTTGTAGAAATTGGATTATGAGCAACTCCCCTTTAAATTCAAGGCATGTATCAAGGAATGAAATAGGATTATAGGGGGGAATCGATTATATAGGAAATAGGGGTAGAAGAAACATGGAATTTAGTGTTTCTAGTAATTCCTTATCAGGAAATTTAAGGAATTTCTAGCAAGAAAGAGCCAAGTGAAAATAACTAAAGCACCAAGAGGCAAACAAGGAAAAATGAGAGCGAAGAAGTAGAAGAATCTAAGGAATATCTCCCCTAAAAAAATGAATGGTAGGACAACCAACATGGATAAGCGAAATGAATGGCAACACACAGAAAACAAATATGGGGAAACAAAGTACCATCCCCAAAGCAATGAGCAAAGCCCCTTTTAGCCAAGGGCACTTTGAAGAGGAAATGAAGATTGAAAATTATCCACATCTCCAAATGAAAGTGGTCTCTTGGAACTATTAGGGAATGAGGAAGGAAGATCAAAATGGAAGCAATGAATCACTTGATACATAGTGAAATTCTCTCTCTTTCGGTCATCCAAAAGATCAAAATGGAGGCAAAAGAAGTTGTGAATGCTATACTAAGGATATGGAAATTAATACAAGGTAGAGAAATTAGTGTGTGAGGATCATCTATATGACTTGCAATCATTTAGAATGGTAAGAAATATTCCATCCTTTTCCACATTGCTCACTCTCACCGGTTGTTGGTAGAACTAGAAGATCAAAAAAAAATTGAATATGTAATTTGTATGGGCTAGTTCAATATTGGGACAAAATTAATTTCTTGAACTCTTTGAGATAAATCCCAAATTAAATCCCCCTTTTAAACTTGATAATAGTTGGAGACTTAAACGTTATTATTTCCCATAAAGAAAGAAAAGGGGGAAACAAGGTTAGAGATCCTTTTGTGAAAAACTTGGATGATCTCATTTATCATTGGGACCTAATGGATGTTATTCCTCGGAATGAGGTCTTCACTTGGACCAATTGTAGAATTGACCCACACCATGTAGCTACTAGGTTAGATAGGTTCCTTATTTAGATCTCCTTCCTCGTCAATGGTCTATCAATAACCACAAACATCATAGTATTTGTTGTCTTAAATATTAAGCCTGTCTTATTAGATATTAAAGCTCCTAAATATTATGGCCCTGTCCCATTCAGATTCAATATTTTATGGTTGAAATGGAAGGAGGTTAGTGAGCTCATAGAGAAATAATTGGATACCTTAATAGCAGCATCCCTTTCCTTTATTTAGGAATCTAAGCTTAGGCTAGTAAAGTGAGCCTTGAAGGAGTGGGCCAAAACTTGATACCAATCGCTAAATCCAAAAATTCAAGCTTTGCAAAAGAGTTGGAGGAACACCAACAAACAATGGAAACAAAAGAGATTGGCATAGAGGATCTTCAAAGAGAAAAATATTCTCAATAAGGAACTTTGTGTTTCCCAAAGACAAGAGGAGGAGTTATGGCTTAAATCTTAAATTTTCTGGCTCAAATCTAGAGATAGTAACACCTCCTATTTTCACAAACATGCTAAAGGTTGCATAATAAATATTTTCATAAGGGAAATACAAAAAACAATGGGAAAAATGTTACTAACTTTGAAGATATGAAAATGGAGGCAAGAAACTATTTTAAGAACTTAAACACAAAGAAGCAAATCCTATCTCAAAGATAGTGCAATGATTTTCTTCAAAACATTCCCTCACTAATAAGTAAAGAGGAAAATTTCTTATTAGAAAGTCCAATACCTGAAGTAGAAATCATGGCAACAATATGGTATTTGAATTCGGTCAAAACCCTAAAACCTAGTGGATTTTCCATTGGATTCTTCCACATAATCAAGAAAGACTTGTGTAGGATGTTAAATTGGACAAGGGGAAAAGAAAAAATAGGTAGAGCAACCAAATCCTCCTTCACAAATCTAATCCCCAAGGAGACTAGGCCTTCTGCACTTGGACAATATCGTCTAATTTCTCTCTACAATGCTACTTATAAAATTCCCACTAAATCTTGTTCAATATGATTAAGGGTCTTCTACCTAATTTGAAATTAGGGAATCTTCATGGATGGAAGGGAGATCACAGACAATATAATATTGGTTTAGGAGGTTGTTCATTTAGTTACAACAAGGGGGAATAAGGAATGGCTATCAAGTTATACTTGGTCAATGCCTTTGATAGGGTTTTCCGTATCTTTGTTTTTTTTGTCCTTGACAATTTTGGTTTCTTAGTAGTCTTCATTAAATAGATTAAGACGTGTAATGACTTGGATAGCCCCACTTGTTAATGGATGTCCAACAGCATTCTATCAAGCCTCTCATGGAGTATGGAAAGGGTGTCCTGTCTCTCCATTTTTGCATATTATTATGGCATAAGCTCTTAGTTGGATTCTTACTAGGGAGCGAGACCAGTAATATAGCATGTATCCTCATTTTTTGAGGTGTTAAGGGTGTAAATAATTAATATTTTTTTATGAGCCTCTATCACAAACGTGAAATTAGTTAAGGATATTTTTGACAAGTATATTATAGCCTTAAGTGGAAAATTTAACAATAGCAAAATAAATATCTTCAGTTGGAACAATTCAACTTCTCTCCCTCAAAAAATTGCAGGCATTATTAGGTATGTTGGGCATAGAAAATGGTCTTCCTTTTGGTACTTAGGAATTCCCATTTCTCTTACAAAGTATCAAGCTTCTAATTGGGATCATGTTCTATTTAAAATTAAATTCAAAATGCAAGCTTGAGGAGCACAATGGTTAATGAACCCAATGGAAAAGATCATTCTCATTAGATTTTCTCTTTCCTCTCTTCCAATTTTCTCATGATCGTCTCTCTTGTCTCCAAACGATGTTATGAAAGAAGTATGCAAATAATTTAGAAGATTTCTATGGAAAGGGGGTAAAGTAAACTACAAGAAATTCCATATTACAAAAATGGGACATTATCAAGAGTCATATTCTTAAAGGGGGAGTTTGAATACGAGAGCCAAAGTCAGTGAAGGGCCATGGGAGCCAAAACCTTGTTGAGAATTATAACATGTGACAAGAAATGGTGGACAAAAATTCTTAGGAAAACGTATTTTAGAGGACCCAATTCAACATGTGTTGCTAATTAATCATGGGAGTGAGTTGGATCTAGTATATGGAGGTTATGCAGAGTTGTGGGAGGCATTATTAAAAAGGGAATTTATTGGATATGGGGAAATGGAAAGAAAATCGTTTTATAGGAAGATAGGATCATGGAAAATCTTCCCTTGAATCACAAAATTGGGTTGGAATATTTACACACTTGGATGAATTCCCAAGATCTTCAAACCCTTCATAATCTCTTGAAATGGATTAGTGATGGTTTATGGGTCAACTCGAAGAGATTGGATCTTCTAAGAGAATTAGATTATTGTTATGGGATGTTGTTTTTTCTCCTTCAAGGTATTTCCCCCATTAGTATGACTCATAAGAACCAAAAAGATGGGGAAGAATAGGTACTTACTTTGTCAAGGAAGGATATAATTCTTTGTTTCGCGAACAAGCTTTACTACCACTACTAGTAAAAGGCCCTATAGTGGAGGTTTTTAGTGTTACAAGATTGGTCAAAAATATATAAAAAAAACCTCTGCTACAACCTCCGCAAATGCTCCTAGATGATTTAGAGGAAGTTTTTAAGAAATGCATTACAACTAAAAAAAACTCAGTGGTCGGAGGCTTTTAAGGAGGTTTTTTTTGGTGCTCTCTATTCACACAAACACACCGGCACAAGACTATTTAAAACACACTGGTGCCTTTTATAAAAACCTACATCATCAGTGCACGCGAAAATTTGAAACCATTATATGCACTAGTGTGCACCTAAATGATTAAAAGTACTAGTGCTTTATAAAATTATATGCATTGGTGCATTTTACCAACAATAACACAAGTTCTTAAGTACTTTTAGAATGCATCGATTCTTGCTTACTATAAAAACGCACCAGTGCAACTTAACGATTACAAAGCACCGAGGTGAGCAGTGAATATAAATGAAATAGTAAAGTTGACTAAGACATTGATTGTAGCTATATTTTTAAAATTTAATGGTGTTGTTAATATACCATAGCACATCAAGGTGTGCAACGAGTATTATGTTCCACCATGACATGGTTTCCTTCAGCACACTCGCGTTACATTGATTAAAGCACATCGTTGCTACATAGTCTTAAATGCACCAGGGCAATTGGAATGATAAAAAACACCAGATATATTTTTTTGTTTGGTGAGCAATGAGTACCGACATTGCATTATAATATCTATATTTTATTTTTATATTGGTTAATTCCATTATTCATCAGAAATTGAAATATTTTTTATAATAGTATTCATTTGAAATTAATTATTGTGTTTGGATATGATGTTTGTATTAATTTGTTATATTATAAATTATCGCATATATTGTAATATTTAATCATCTCTATATTTAACATATAACATTTCACAACGACATTGGAGAATGCAATAGAATTAAAAACTTTATTTTATTGTATATCAATAAGAGGCCCTTTGTCATACAAAATGGGACAATATAATCTCCACAATAATCAAAATGTCAATATGCCTATAATTGTTACACTTATTGGTAACCCATTATATTTCAATTGGGACATTGTCTAGTACATTATACAAAATGTTTGATTTTCATAGAAAAAGATTTCAAAATATAAATTTGATTGCATTAACATCCAAAATATATGGATCATCATTCTTCATTGGAACTATTATGAGTGCTTGAGCCACTTGCATGACTTGGGTTATTTGGCCAAATGTTTTGTTAATTGCCTTGATTGTTTTCCTTTTCTTTAACTTCCATCTACAAACATAAAAATAAAGCATAATGAGTGTATCTACATTGGTGGGAATAATGGAAATTAAAATAGATCGTATACATGAATGTAAATTGAAAAACAACATACCATAGAAAGAATTGAGACCTAAATGATACGCATTCTTTCAAAACCATGTTTCATGCCTTCTTCCAACAACTCTTATGTTGGCTCCACTCCATACTTTGTTTCTTGCAAGTTTTATACCCTATAATAAATCATAGATTTAATATAAATGATTTTTGTTGTTCTATCACTTATAAAACAAGAGAAGTAAAATAACATAGATATTTATAAATTTCACAATTAATTTTTGATACGCCAACATATACTCACAACCCATACTTAACCCAAAGTTAATATATTCTTCTGATTGCTCTTATTTGTATGTTAACACATGTTTGAAGACATCCAAGGATGACTAGTGTAAAAATAATTAATATGTAAATATCACAACCAATATGAAATCATAAGTTATTATAAGGAAATCACAACCAGTCACAAACTTTGCTATCAACTCCATTTTTCCTTGTCGCCCTCTATTATGTGTTGAATGGGTTACATTTTGTTTTCTTTCCTGCAAAAAAACAATTGAAAATTAATATTTAATGCTAAATTAATTAATTAGATGTATATAATAGAAAAATTCAATGATTTCATACAGTTGAAGCACGTTGTTGTTGAGGTGGCTCCTCCTATGATGTGATTATGCCCATTTCTTTGACCATATCCTTGTACACATTTTTGGACATCCGTACTGACATGTTTTGGATACCATCTCATTTTTCCTTGGGGATTTTCATAATCTTCCTGAAAATGTAAAATGACATTAGACCATTTTTATGCTGATATAAAAAATAAATATAACATAATCAATATTAATAAATAAATGTATTGTAGTAGTAGGTACATATTCTATAAAAACATGTTTAAGATTATTAATTTTTGAATGATTATTTTGTTGTTGTTGTATGTTTTTGCTATTGCAAGTTAGACATGTCTCATTAACCAATGCTCTGGAAATGCCTCTTGTAGTTTACATATAACATGATTCTTTGACTCCTTGGATTATTTATGTACTATAAGTGCAAGGTACATCAATACATTATTTCCATTCTATCCCTCAAAGTTTTATAAAAGCGTTTCCCTTCTCATTCACTTCCAACACCGCTCCCAATGAGGTAAGGACCAATTCATCATCATTTAAATCATCCATGATTTGGTTTTCTTATGATGGCATTCCCTTCTATTGTTGTCAGTACTTGCATAACATTCAACATATGTGAATAAGATTGTTTGAAACATATTAGTGAATATTCTTAAGTACAGTATTAATATAAATTCAAGAAAAAAATCATATTGATTTCTTTTTTAATCACTTGATTCATCCTTAGCAACTTTTAAACTGATGTTTTAGTCTCTTTTGCAAAGAATCTTATTGATCTTCCTCATTTTTTGTTTCTGCGTGACACACATTGACCAATACATATTAATTAAACTTACATATAATTCAAACATAGTGATCTAATGTAGAAATTACAAAGAGTTTCCTTCTTTGTATTTTTGGATGTGCTCCCATCATCATGATTAGAATTAATGCTCATTGAATTCTTATCACGCATTTTCTATTAGTAAACAACTTGTACCATTAAATAGAGAAGCTAATAAATATATTATACAAATAAATTACATATATTCAAAATAGAAAAAACAGTATTCCATTTCGGTGTGTTTCAGTACAAACAACGCATTGATGCTTCTAATACATGGATGCATCAATACTTCTAGAACATGAATGCACCAATGGACCATACTTTAACGCACCATTTACAAGAACAAAATACAAATATTAACATACACTTCTATTGGTGCAATATATTTATTTTTAAGCACTAGTAATCTAAACAGTGTGCATGTATAATTAGTGTGTAGATGTAGTATTACAACTCTACCACACCAAAAAATATCTAAAGATTAAAAAAATGTAAAACATGACCAACATTACAGGTGCGCTTTTATTTGAAATGATCTGGTGTGTTATATTAAGTTGAACATATCGAAAATTGTGTAAGAGTTTTTAAAAAAAACTTACAAGGCCGACAGAGTTGTGGATTCAACCCAAGAAGTGGTCCCAAGGCACCCAATGCTTTGTATATAAAATCACAAACCCCCTAAATCTAAAATACCTAAAAATAAAAATCATAATTGTGAAATAATAGAGCAATTTAAATCCTAATGTAAAATTCTCCAGCCACATAAAACAAAAGGAAGCAACAAACGAACCAGGGTTCCAACGTTGAAGGTAACTGTGATTTTTTTGTTTTAAATTTATTTAAAATTTAAAAAGGAAAATAAAGAAATAATGATTTATGATCAATAGTAAAAAAATTACATACTTCAAATTTCTACTATGCAGTGTTTTGTTAGATTCATCATACCTTACAAATTTCGATCTTCAAAATAATTTGAGTGCTCCAAACTCCTTCCCTATAAGTCTCTCTTCCAAAACTCTACCTTCGAAATTTCAACAAAATAATGAAATAGAGATCGAGAATATTTTTATAAACACTCTATAAAATTAGGTTTTGAAAATGAATTTCCTGCTCATTTTTAGTTTATGGCAAATTAATTCGTCTAAATTTTTTTATTTTTGATTGTTAGGATTCTAGTGTGCGTGTTACATGGGTGCATTGATGTGTAAGAACAAGAAATGCACTATAAAT
>LPNX010455849.1:0-21488 GCA_001517045.1 Pseudotsuga menziesii | reverse complement strand
ATATATATAATGTGGTGGTGTGTATTAAGAATATGGATACACCAATGCACATTAGTATACAAAGGGTGCCACCATCAACAACGTTGAAAAATGCATTGATAACCATATGTTATCCCATAAAACAAATAATTTTGTTTTCGGATAATTTTGTAGATCTTCCCACACATTGTGCACGTGGGTTTGCAACATTGATGTGTTTTCATAGTTAGAACACATCGATGTAGTTGTATTATTATGATGCACCGACTACATTAAAAATCCCTATGAATTTTTCTTTCAACTTATAATGATATAGTCATCTCAAATGTTCTTTAAGGATTCAACCACATCAATTACAATATTTCATTGTAAACATATGTTGCTTAAACTCACCTTATTCTTACAAAATGGTTTTGAAACTATATTGGTGTTGATGTATTTGTAACTTTGGAATGTATTCACTTGTATATTTTATGTTTTGTACCCCAAAGTTTATTCCGGGAAGTATCTGTAATGTAATTGAGTCATGTCATGCCTCGATGTTCCTATCGGGAGATTCAATAATGTAACCAAGTCATGTAAAGTCATAGAGGGTAACCCTTCCTATTGATCAAGGGTTAAATTCCTCGCAGTTGTGGGGCCTTAGGGTTATTAGACTCTCCTAGAGAAGTCGGCCCTAGTGAGTTATTGTCAAGTCGGGAATTAGTATAAATAGAGAGTGAGCCTCTATATTTATCACACATTCACTCACACTCAGTTGTAGTGCATAACTAAGAGAGAAGAAGTAGCTGGGACAAGAGAGAGAGAGAGACTACTGTTGTCGGGAGTTCATCTTACTGTTTTGGGGTTTTACTTTTGGTGCTGATTCTATCTCTGAGGAAGTTGCGGGGTTTTATCCTTTATGGTTTCCCTGAGGAAAATATTTGTGCCTATTGTCTCTTCTGTTTGATTGTTGTGCTTGTTATTCTCTCAGTTAAAGATCCTACGATAATGCTAGCCTGAATGATAAAAATCTAACATGGTATCAGAGCTAACCTGAGAAGAAGACACTATGCAGCCGCGGAAACTAGGGCTTTCTACTTTTTGGATCTCTCTCCATGAATTTTCAGCAAAAGAAGGTTGGGCTGACTCTCCTCTCCATGGCGCATCTTTCTGTCGAAGCAGAATCTGATTCCGAGCATTTTCAGTTTTTGACCCGACACTACTGCCGAAAATTAGGGCTTTCCACATAAGTGCAATTTTTTAGTGAGCCCAGGCCTGGATTGATCTCATCCTCAAAATCAAAGTTTAGAGATCAAGATCATTTTTTTTGGTTGGGCAGAACTCCGGGAAATTCAAACACTAATCTGCTCCTGAACCAGCTCTGCAGAAATTCAGCTCGAGATCCAGTTCTGACATCTTAACCTGGTAAGATCTAAATATTTTGCATTTCCATTTGAGGTTCTCTGTTAAGATGTCTCACAATACCAAGCTTGATGAAAATCTTGAGGGAGCTGATAACTTCCGATCCTGGAAGTATAGGATCTCCCTAGTCCTGAAAGAAAATGAGTTGGACTATTACATAAATGAAGAGGTTCCAATTCCATAGGGAGATGAGGCTAAGGCCTTACACAAAAAGAAATTGGTCATGGCTAAGAGGATTATTGTTGATTCAATCAAGGATCACCTCAGACCACAGGTGTCCTCCCTAAAGACACCTAAAGCTCTGTTTGATGCCCTGACCAAACTGTTTGAAGGGAAGAACATAAATCGGAAGATGACTCTGAGAAACCAATTGAAGAATGTAAAGATCCAGAATGCGGAAACCATCCAGTCTTACTTTTCAAGAGTCTCTTAGATCAAGGAACAACTTGAAGCAGTAGATGAAGAAGTAGAGAATGCAAAAATTGTGATGACCACCTTGAATGGCCTCCCTAGATCATGGGAATCATTTACTCAAGGGATCTGTGCCAGAAAGAAGCTAGTCAAATTCAATAGATTGTCGAAAGAATGCTCACAATAAGAAGCTCGGATAGTAGCTCGAGAAGAAAATATGTGATCCAGGAGGATATTGGTAGCCACCCACCTATTCCACTTGGACCCCCACCATTGTTTCTTTCAGTTTTCCAGTTTCCTTAATTGTAGCACAATTTACTATTTTTGGCAGTTTTTGGGTCCTAAACTTCTGGAGCCGTTTTGAGGCCCTAAACGATGTTTTTTCGGCATCGAATGGATGTAGTCCTTACACAGATATTTCTAACGATGTATCATGCACGTCAAATGGAGGTAGTATGCTAAATTTACGACCCCAGTAAATTGATGCACCAAGTTACCCAACGGGGCCCACATTCTAGCGTTTCACCTCCTAGGGTTAGGTTTTTGGATGTGTAGGGTTTCCATTGTTTCTCAATAATATATAGGCATTCAAACCTCATTGTAACACGAAGTTCAAAGGCATGTATCCGCCACATCTCTTCTCAGAGATAAGCTACCAGCGCTCTAGCTAGTTTATTTCCATTCTGTATGTAAACAAGTTTCAGTTATTGATTAATGAAATGAAGTGTTATTTCCGCTGCATATTTGTTTCTGTGGTTATTTGTGTATTATGTTGCGTTCCTGCATAAATATGGATCAATATGGGAAGTGAAGATCAAGCCCTCATATTACACTCCAAGAAAAGCAAAAGATACTTTCATCACTCCAAAGGTAAGCACTTCCACCAGAAAAATAACACTAGAAGATCTAACAAAGATTTATCTAAATTCAGATGCTATACATGTGATGAAAGAGGACACTTTACCAAAGATTGTCCTAGAAACAAAAATAACTCTCACAAGAAGAAGGGAAACAAGAGAAGACATCAAGCTCATGCTACAAAAGGATGAACCTTCCACAAAGAGAATCAAGCAAGAAAGTGATGATTCTTCAAGTGCTAAAGAATATGTTTTGATTTCCGCTCTCACGGGAAACATCGCACATGGAAGCAATGATTGGATTATAGATAGTGGGGCTTCCAAACATATGACGGGATTCAAAGAATCCTTTGTGAAACTATCAAAACATGAATCACCCCACAAGGTGAAACTTGGAGATGACTACCAGTATCCAATAAAAGGGAGTGGGGAATCCTCCTATAAGATAGACTCCGGAAAGTCTATGAAGATGAAGGATGTCTTATTTGTACTAGGACTAAAGAAGAACCTCCTCTTCATGTCTGCATTGGATGCAAAAGGCATGAGGGTTGCATTTGTAGATGGCCAAGTTCTCATGTGGCCAAAGGGAAAGACTATTGATGATGCAGTAATGATTGGGGAACAAGAAGGAGGTCTATACAAATTGAAGGGCCAACCAGAACAAGCTTTGGTTCATGACTCAATAGAACCAAATGAAATTTGGCATAGAAGGCTTGCACATGTGCACTACAGAGCACTACCACTTGCAAGCAAAGTTGTTGAAGGTCTTCCAGAAATTCAGACAAAACATGATGGTGTCTACAAAGGATGTGCGAAAGGAAAGAACACAAAGAAGACATTTCCAAGTAGCGAGAGAAAGGCAAAAGGAATCTTGG
The DNA here is from genome assembly GCA_001517045.1 of Pseudotsuga menziesii. NCBI lineage: Eukaryota > Viridiplantae > Streptophyta > Pinopsida > Pinales > Pinaceae > Pseudotsuga > Pseudotsuga menziesii. The sequence goes on along the minus strand of LPNX010455849.1, from coordinate 17,962 downwards.
AAATCATCCACTCTGATGTATGCGGTCCGATGTCATCTAGTTCATTAAGCGGGTATGTATATTATGTTTATTTTATTGATGATTTTTCTAGGAATACATGGATATGCTTCTTAAAGAACAAAGATGAAGTATTCAACAAGTTCAAGGAATTCAAAGCCTTGATCGAGAACCACACAAAAAAGAAGATCAAGACCTTTCGATGAGATAATGGCGGAGAATTCACATCAAATTAATTCAAAGAATTATGCAAAGATTCAGGGATTAAGAGGGAGTTAACTACTCCATATAATCCACAACATAATGGAGTTGCAGAAACAAAGAATAGAACGATCATGGAAGTTGCAAGGGCCGTGCTTCATGATCAAGACCTTCCCATGCATCTATGGGAAAAAGCTGCCAGAATAGTGGTGTATGTACATAACCATACTCCACACAGAGTACTAGAGAACAAGACACCTGAAGAAGCATTTTTCGGCAAGAAACCAAAAGTCAGCCATCTCAGAATATTCAGCTGTCCAGTGTACATACACATTATGAAAGAAAAGAGGACAAAGTTAGATCCTTCAGGAAGGAAGGGTATATTTGTGGGATACTCTGAAAGCTCGAAGGCTTACAGAATATACTTCCCAGGATTCAAGAAGATCGACATCAGCAGGGACATAACATTTGACAAAGACTCAACTTACAACAAATCCAGAAAGATTACCTGCTGAAGAAACAGAAGTGCCCAGAATTCATGACACAACAATGAACGAATCAATTCAAGAAGAAGATTGAGAAATAGAAGAACCTCAAGAACCTATAGATCCACCTCAAGAAAAGAATCCTCACAAGAGGAAACCTGCTTGGGTACAAGAAGCTATCTAAGGTGCAGAAAGATATGGGGCTCCAGAAGAAATACACAGAGAAAGGAAAAGGACTAGGTCCTCCTCCGGTTATGTAGCCTTATTATGTGACTTCATTGATAAAGAACCTTCCAACTATGAAGAAGCGGTAGAAAGGAAAGAATGGAAGGATGCTATGATCGAAGAGTATCAATCAATCATGAAGAATGATGTCTGGGATGTTGTCCCTAGACCAAAGGGGAAGTCTGTTGTAACTTCCAAATGGATCTACAAGATCAAGCATGCTGCAGACGGTAGCATAGAGAAATATAAAGCAATATTTTTGGCTCATGGCTTCTCCAGAAAGAAGGAATATATTATGAAGAAACTTTTGCACCTGTATCCAGATACACTTCCATCAGATCAGTACTTGCTCTGGCTGCAGTAATGAAATGGAAGATACACCAGATGGATGTCAAGACTGCTTTCTTGAATGGTGTAGTGGAAGAGGAAGTGTATGTGGAGCAACCACTTAGTTTTGAGACACATGATAGGGACACTCATGTGTGTAAATTGAAGAAATCCCTATCTGGTTTGAAACATGCACCCAGGACATGGTACGATAGAATTCACAGCTTCCTATCCAATTTGGGCTTTACCAAGAGTAAAGCAGATTCCAATCTTTACTACAAGGTTGAAGATGGGAACCCAGTGATACTCATGTTGTATGTAGATGATCTGTTTGTAATAGGTATGGATTGGTTGATTGTTAATACAAAGAGGAAGCTTGCTGCTGAGTTCAAAATTAAGGACTTGGGTATGATGCACTATTTTCTAGGCATGGAGGTGTGGCAAAATGCAGGTGGAATTTCCCTGGGACAAGGGAAGTATGCAGTAGAGATCCTGAAGAGGTTCGGGATGATGGACTGCAAGGCCATGACCACACCTATGGCATCGAATCTGAAGCTTCTAAGTGATGCTTCATCAAATACGGTTGATGCTATGATGTATCGTCAGATGATTGGGTCCTTGATGTACCTGACGAATACGAGACCAAATATTTGCTTTGTTGTTAACACCTTGAGCCAGTTCTTAACGAATCCGAGACATGTTCACTTGATTGCTGCAAAGCATATTTTGAGGTACCTAAAGGGTACAGTTGATTATGGGCTCAAGTATAAGGTTGATCAAAAGATTAACCTGGAAGGTTATGTTGATTCAGATTGGGTAGGCAGTACCATTGATAGAAAGAGCACTTCACGGTGCTGCGTTAGTATGGGATCGGGTATGATCTCTTGGTTTAGCAGGAAACAGTCTTGCGTGGCACTGAGTACAGCTAAAGCAGAGTATGTCACAGCTTGTTCATCTATTTGAGAGGTAGTATGGTTGAGGAATCTATTGTGTGATTTATTTGATCTCCAGTTGGATGCTACTTGTATATATTGCGACAACCAGAGTTGTGTGAAGTTTTCTGAGAACCCGGTGTTCCATGACAAGTCGAAGCATATCGAGATCAAACATCACTATATCAGGGATATGGTGCAGAGAGGAGTAGTGAAGCTCCAGTATGTTGCGATGGACGAGCAGATAGCTGATGTGTTGACTAAGCCATTGGCCAGAGTGAAGTTTGAGTACTTCAGGGAGAAGCTTGGTGTTCTCCATATCGAGGTTCCCTCCAAGGGGAAGTGATGAGTTCGTGAGCCATTCTGACATGGTGAGAGGATTGGTTCCTTCCATGGTCAGATGCAAGTGCAGAGCCATTCCGATATGACTGTGAGATGTGTTCCCACATGATCAGATATAAGTGTTGAAGGCCATTCTCTAGGAGAATGGAGGCATTTGGTCAGTTACCAGGAATAATCATCCTAGAGCTAAGAGCCATTCTAATGTGACAGTGGGATGTGTTCCCACATGATCAGATGTAAGTGCAGAGCCCTTCTGATGTGATTGTGGGATGTGTTCCCACATGATCAGATGTAAGTGCAGATCCTTTCTAGCATGGATACGGGATGTGTTCCCCACATGGCTAGATATAAGTGTTGATCCCTTCTAGCATGGATGCGGGATGTGTTCCCCACATGGCTAGATATAAGTGTTGAGCCTTTCTGACAGGGTTCTTGGATGTGTTCCTCCCATGGTCAGATATAAGTGCTAAGCCTTTCTGACATGGTTCTTGGATGTGTTCCTCCCATGGTCAGATATAAGTGTTAAGCCTTTCTTACATGGTTCTTGGATGTGTTGGATGTGTTCCTCCCATGGTCAGATATAAGTGTTGAGCCTTTTCGATATGGTTCTTGGATGTGTTCCTCCCATGATCGAATGTGAGTGCTCAGCCTTTTCGATATGGTTCTTGGATGCGTTCCTCCCATGATCGGATGTGAGTGCTAGGCCTTTCTGACATGGTTGTTGGATGTGTTCATCCCATGTTTAGATTTGAGTGTTGGGCGTGCCTTTCTGACATTGTTGGATGTGTTCCTCCCATGGTCAGATGTAAGTGCTGTGCGGGCCATTCTGACTTAGGGTCAAATATAAGCACTGAAGAAGACCTACATGGAGGCTAGGCCTACAACCAGCATGAAAAAGGGTTGGCTCTGTAGAACTTCCTATGACGAGAAGAATCAAGAGATAGCACCAGTGATGATCCAGATCGAGTGATGATCTAGATCCAGTGATGATGACCCAGTGATGATCCAGATCCAGTGATGATCCAGATCCAGTGATGATCCAGATCCAATGACGATGACCCAATGATGATCCAGTGATGATCCAGATCCAGTAATGAAGATGACTTGAAGATGAAAGATGACTTGAAGATGAAAGATGACTTGAAGATGAAAGATGACTTGAAGGTAAAAGATGACTTGAAGATGAAGAAAAGTTGATGATGATCCAGATGATATAGAGAAGAAGAACTGTGCTGATAAATTATGTCAAGAGAATACCTTCCTAGTTAAGATGGAGTGTTGATGTATTTGTAACTTCGGAATCTATTCACTTGTATATTTTATGTATTGTACCCCGATGTATATTCCGGGAAGTATCTGTAATGTAATTAAGTCATGTCATGCCCTAATGTTCCTATCCGGAGATTCAATAATGTAAACAAGTCATGTAAATTCATAGAGGGTAACCCTTCCTATTGATCAAGGGTTAAAGTCCCCGTAGTTGTGGGGCCCTGGGGTTATTAGACTCTCCTAGAGAAGTCGGCCCTAGTGAGTTATTGTCAAGTTGGGAATTAGTATAAATAGAGAGTGAGCCTCTATATTTATCACACATTCACTCACACTTAGTTGTAGCGCATAACTGAGAGAGAAGAAGTAGCTTGGACAAGAGAGAGAGAGACTGCTGCTGTCGGGAGATCATCTTACTATTTTGGGGTTTTACTTTTGGTGTTGATTCTATCTCTAAGGAAGTTACGGGGTTTTCTCCTTTATGGTTTCCCCGAGGACAATCTTTGTGTATATTGTCTCTTGTGTTTGATTGATGTGCTTGTTATTCTCCCAGTTAAAGATCCTAAGATAATGCTAGCTTGAATGATAAAAATCTAACAATTGGAAGTAAGATTGTGATATGGTTCCCAAAAATTACTTTTCAAACTATAGACATGTATTAATTATTGATTTGACTGAAATGCAGGGAGAAAATGTTATAATATCAAATGGCCAATTCTTCAAATTCCATCACATTGTGTATTGTTCGAAATTTAGCAAGTTCTCCCTTTCCATTTGCAATAAGTTCAAATTTTATTTATATTTTTTTATCTAATTGAATTTATTTTACTTAACCATGAGAATCTAAATAACAATGTATTCTATTTTGAAGGATCTCGATTCAAGATCAAGTTTGGATGCCCAAGATATTTCACCAGTTCCAAAACGTCCTAAGTTGTTATTAGGAGAAAGATACTGTAAGAAGTAGGTAGATGAAAATGGGCAACCACTTTACTGTGTCAATTGTAACATGCCATCTTCTAGCCACAATCCTAGGTCATCGATGATAATTCGTCATGAGAAACATATCTTTTATGACACCCTGGTAGAATGTGCTTGTTCAAAATGTCAAGGATTGAAGGATAACCCTCATCGTGTCACACTCGCCCATTATTCTAATGATCAACTACCCGATGTTGATGCTCTAATACCCCCTACTCGAGTAAAAAAATCCAATAGGTTATATAGAAAATACGTGTAGGAACACTTCCCTATGCTCATTTTTGGAAAATTTGGAAGCCAAAACAACTATTTTTTGTCATAAATTAACTAAACCCTCTTCTTTTCTTCAGTCAACTAAAATTTGTAGTGATCCAAAGTATGATATCAATACCACCCAAAAAATCTCTACTATGAGATCCAAAAAGTTGCATGAGTTGAGAACAAAAATGTCCAAGTATAGATCAAGGTCAGTCGAATTGTTGGAGGGTAGCAATGACTTATCTCTTCTCGTAAATATCAAACTTGTTACAATAACATTTTGTATGGTGCTTAGTCGTCTTCTTTACTTGTTCCTAATGTTGGAACAAAATTCTCCTTTTGTGGTAATAGTTTTATGAATGCCAAGTCTAATATAGATGTTGCAAATGTTGGGTTTTTTATCCTTTCATATGTACTCGTTCCTCTCAAATAGTCAGTAGCACTTATGCTATTTTGCATTCCTATCTATTGTTGGTTGGATTACTTGAATATTGTTAAATACAAACATAACATTTCCATGTATAGTATGTGCAAGAATGGTTATGCTTCTAGAAACTTTAACATGAAGAACCTGTTATATAGCGATGGTTGTCCATGCACTCATGGGAAGATTGCAAGGTTCATAAATAGTTATAGGCGCTCTTTATTTTCTGCAAATTGTTCATTTGAGGAATACTTTAATGACCATGAGTTCATTATGAAAAGGAAAGCACTCAGATTTGTTGTTGTGCATGTAATACGTAGTTTGTCTCATATTGAAGAGTTGTTAATAAACTATAACTTTCGTAGACCGCCAACTGCTTGTTAGAGACACATTGCAATGGGACTACCTTTAGATGTCCCCTTGGGACTTAACACAAAAAACATTGATTAATTGTATATTTAAATTTTCAATGGGATTGATGTTAATGTATTTCCAATTTGAACTTTTGTTTTATAAATTGTTTGTGGTTGAACATTTATTATTGGAATAAATTCTCATGCATCTGTAATAAATGTTTGGTATAATGTTGGAACAAACCAATTACATTGTGCTTACTAATATCATCGATGTAATGTTTAATGCTTTTGAAATCATGATTATGATGATGAGGAACTTGTCTGACATCTTCCTTTGAACCCCACTACAATGTCAAATTGAGAGAAGGCTGCAAAAAGAGTGCAACACAAAGAGGAAGCATCCCAACATGGTTGAAACAACCACCTATTCAATCTCCACTGCGTCCACACTCACCAACTAGGAACGCATATAATAATAGAAGTTATTCACATGTTGGCAATGGAGGAAATGGAGTAGAGATTGGTATGGATGAGTAATTACAACATACAAGTTCCATGGATGCAATGTTGTTACCCACATTCCATGATATTGAGATAGGGGATGATGCTCATATCACTAATACCTTCTTCCAAATACTTAAATCGACTTCCACCACCCCTCTTTTTGGACCTAGACAGTCAAAATCTACCCACCTAGGGACAACAATGTTAATATACAATTTGAAAGCAATGTATGGCTTGTTAGACACATGTTTCTCGACACTTTTGAGGTAATTGACCATCAACTCTTTTATATTTTGAGGAATCTTTTCACACAATCAACATTGAAAAGGGTCAATGTTATGAACATTAAATGACATTGTACATTTATATTTCCCACTAATTGCAGGTTATTTAAAGATAAGGTACTTCTGAGCAATAATGTATTGTTGGCCAACTGCGAAGAGGCAAAGCAAATGTTGAAAATGTTGGGTGTTGAGTACATATCATATAATGCATGTCCCAATGATTGTATTCTATATAGAGGCAAATATGCAAACAAAGAGATATGTACAAATTGTAGGCATGAAAAGTACCAAAAATTCAGAAACAAGGCTAAAGGACATGGTCCTCCTCAGAAGATATTAAAGCACAAGCTATAATCCCAAGGATTGAAAGGCTCTTTTGCTGCAAAGAATTAGCTATGTTGTAGGGATGCCATGCCTCACACCAAAACAAGGAAGGAGATATGTGGATCCCAATAGATTCAATATCCATGAAGCATATAGAGGATACATGGCTCGATAAATTTAAGGATGGTGTATGGAACATTTGATTAAGCATAACCATGGATGTTTTCAACCCATATTCCCTCCAAAACACAAACTATTATGTTTGGCATGTAGTAGTGATCAATAACAATATCCCCCCAAGGTTGTATGTGGAGAATGAACATCTTATGTTGGCTCTTATAGTCCCTTATAGAAGACAAGTGAAGAATATGGATGTTTACCTACAAACATTGATCAATAAATTGTAGGAATTGTGGGAAGGGATATAAGTATACAATGTATCAAGACTCATCCCAACAAAGAGGAATTTTATGTTGTATGGAATTTGTGTGTACAACGTACATGACTATCTAGGATTAGGAGTTTGATCTAGTAAAAGTGTTGTTTGATTTGTTTATATTCATAGCAATATTTCTTAGCATATTTAATTCAGTGTGAATGTATTGATCTTCAATACTAACATGCTATGTATACCATAACATTGCAGGTCTTGTAACAAAAGGTTATCATGGATGTAAATGTTGTGGACCTTCTATGAATTCTAGGTGGTCCAATGACCTACTAAAGCCAACACTTAATAGATCCCATGCATATATTTAAAAATGTTTAATCTTCTTTATGGAAGCACAAATCATCGAAACAAACTGACATGTTGGTTGTCAAGAAATATCTTATTTCTTCAAATACTAAAAAGAAACATTGACCAAGACAAGAAAATAAAGGAGAGGTTGGACCATCTTGGTCATTTAAAGAAGGCGATGTCCCATGGGTTTTGAAGAAAGATGATATTTCTTTTGAAAAGGAAGTTAAATTGGGTGTGAAGGTTCCTTCTTTATATGGGTCTACTATATAGCACTGCGTCATTGTAGATGAACATTTGTCAGGTTTGAAATCACATGACCATGTCAACATTCTAAGTGTTTCACTTTGTAGTGTCATTATCCATTGCCTATGCATGGGTGTGTGAACCATGAATTTCCCGATGACATGGTGCGTGACATATCTAAACTATTTACATTTGTATGGCGGATCACATCAAAGGAGATTGACCTCACTATCATTCCATGGTGGCGTTAAGTGATAGTTGAGATTGTTTGTATGTTTGAGAAGGAACTATCGACGATTTTCATGGACTTGCAGGTTCATCTTCCAATTCACTTAGTCGATAAGTCTGAATTAGTCGGGGTGGTCTCATGTCATTGGATGTTCTTCTTGGAAAGGTACATGAAGCAATTGAAGGGATTTGTTTGACAAAGGGGGGGATGAGGGGCCTATAGTAGAGGGGTACATAGCATACGATTCGTTCTATTATGCTAGTTATTACATCAAACAAATCAATCACATAGTACCAAGCGCAATGATTTGGGATGATGAACGCAATGAGGACAAAAGGGGCGGGGAGATACACCAAAAGAACAAAAAAATGTGCATGATAAAGAGTAAGTTAGTTATCTTTTGTCACTTACATTCACAGTGAACTTCATAATTTGTATTTAATCTCATATATACTATATGTCGATTTGATTTCATGAATACAATAGTGAATTCTGAAATTGATTCCATCAATAAATTCATTCTTTACAATGCAGAGGCAACACAACCGTGGGTCACATTGTATGAAGAGAAGAGGAGGAAATGGGAGATTGATAGGAAAAAAATCAGATGGTTGAATGGTATAAGCATGCCTTATCCAAATCATTTAAAAGAAAATATGCCAATTATCTATTCCAACAGTTGGGTTGTTGACCAAGCCAGAGAGAAATATGGTGCATTTATTTGTAAATACCCACATGCCGAGGAGGATGTGCTAAAGATAGGGGTAGGGTGCACCAACTTGGTAATAATATCTTTATGTTATACATTTCTAACTGTATAATGCACCTTTGAATTATATCATATATACTTTATATATTAATGGTCGGGTTATTAGACATATTACACCGTCATTTGTCCACTTTTTTGCAGGTGCATTTGTTCCAATCTATGTGGGCATATGGGCATCATTTTCGCATCAAGGATGTCGATGATGGATGTCTTACACAACACTATGGAGTGGAAGTCGAGTTCGACCAATCTACTCATGTTATTGGATCAAAACCTAAAAGGAGGGATGTTGGGTTATGTGGAAAGATACTATATATCATTCAAGTGGACTTCTCATCTTTCTTGTGTGTTACTTTTAGGTGCAAGTGGTGGGATACATTCGACGGGAATAATGTAAAGGAATATCATGATAGTAGGATGATATTTATTGACTCTAAAAGGATGTAGAATAAAACTAAGGAGCCGTATGTTTTCCCCAAACACTACAACCAAGTGTTTTTTTACCCAGATGTATTGGATAGGGATTGGTGGTTCGTATTAAGACATGAACCTAGATCTAAACATATTTTTGAGATTAACAATGCTATCATACCAAGCGAGGAAGATAATGAGGGTGATGGCAATGGAGGGTGATATGTACATGTTTTATTTCATGTTTTACTTTTTTGATATATCATTTTGTTAATGTTATTTTTAATTCTTGAATTATATTGTTAATTTTTAGCATTATGATGATGGAAATGGAAATTTGATTATCAAATGTTTTTAAACAAATCGAGTTGGTAATAATCAATTTGATTGTATATTAAGACATTTGTGACTACATGGAATGATTGTATATGATTGTCCATAGTTATAGATTATCTTTATTGCTTTCCATTTAATTTAGTCTACTGTGGTTTTTATCATTTAATTTATGGTATTATAATTACAATTGGATCAAAAATAGCTAATTAGATTGCAAATGATCATTGATGTTAATCATATTTATTGTTTGTTGTAATTTTAACTACTCTCACTTGAATAACAAGGTGGATTTCACGAATATATTATACTTATACACTTATACTTTGCATTAGTGTGGTATTTCAAGCACAAGAGTTCATTTTCTTATTTTTCAAATGACATTTTTTAATGGAAGTTCACTTGAGACTGTTTATTTTTATCATTGTTGCTCTTTCCTTTGATTTAAATAATTCAGTAATTATTCACCGTGGCTTTTTGTTAGTTCATTCATTACTTATTATGTATTACATGAAATCAATAAAGCAATGACAACACCCATTATAAATAATGGTTTAATGGTATGTTCACCAAATATATATTGTTATTTATGAAAATGGCATTAATAGAAAGCACTTACTTGTGAATATTTATATTAATCATATGTTTAGTAATTAATTATGAATATGAAATTGAAATTGTTAAGACAGAAAATCCTCAAAAACAATACTTTAAACTATGACAATAATATGTTAATCTATCATACTATGGATATTAAAGCTTATTAATGAAATCATGTTAATAAATAGGAAAATACAAATGCAATTTGAATTCATATATTTTAAACATTATCTCCCAAAAATGAATTTAATTACACCATGTAAAAAATGTGGAAATACCATTAAAAATAAAACAATGGTATAAATATTAAATCATACTTAAATTGGGAATTTATGTTTGCACATACAATCCATTTATCGTTAAATTAGGATGAAGAAATGTGTCAATTTAGGAACAATTATGATAAGATCAAATATATAATAGTTGTATCACTTCAATTTCATATACTATTTCTATGATTAACTATGATTCTTGTTTAATTACATGTAACATTAATATGCATTAAATGAAAATTATAAGTTCATGATCAATCAGTATAAACAAATATTTGTTATTGGGGAATGGAATGCATTGTTTTATTAAAATAATTAATTTAAAGATAATTGAGATATAATTACATGTGAAATCTTTCTGACCTATTATATTTTATAATATAAGTTTACAAAATTGTTTACATTTATTGTAACACTATGGTAGTAATTGCATTATAAGGAAGAAGACATCATTGATGTTTTTTAATAAACACCTCTCAAAAAAATTCAAAATAAATATGCATTATGTTTTTTTCACAATTTAAAATGCATGATGTTTATACACAATATTAAATGTAATGTCCTAAATTTTGCATTGAGTTACAATGGACAAGTCACGTTTTCCATATTCATGAAAGTTGTCAAAGGGATGTTAAAAGTCAAATAATTGCCAAGGTGGAAAATCACTAGTTTCCTAGCATGGGGGTCGAAGCTTTGAGATTTGGAATAAGGGGGATAATAAATGATGTTTAAACATTAGAAGAGGATAAATATTTAATAATGTAGCTTATTAAATAAATACAAGAGAAAAATGAAATGGCTATGGAGCATGAAGACACATGGAGACTATGGGGCCCACACTAGCTAGAATTCCTATGTTAAATGGTATCTCTCTCTTGCAAATTCGAATATATGGGAAGCCTAATGTTTTTGGATGGAATGTAAGGCTAATATACTTGTCTATATACTTCATAGGTTGAATTTGGGATGAATTGTAACTTACATGGGAGAGGAAGAGCCAAATGGGAGTTTCATGGACACTTGGCTAGATTCCCCTTACATTTATGACATCTATGACACCAATGATGGAGATTATATGACAGTTATGACACAAGTCAGATATGAAGGCTGACATACTGACATGTCAGGATTGAATAGAGCATCTTAGAGGTCTAATTTGGGAGTTGGAGAAGGCCAAGAGGCTCCTACTCAAATTTGGGAGAATAGGGAATGTGAAGAGAGAGGCCACATGGCATAGCATGAGAAGCCACACCAATTGTATGGATTTGGAACCTTATAAGACTAATAATGTTTATAAAATACAGGGATCAACCATGAGAGGAAGCTTTTTCTCATTTGTGAATTGTGAGAGCTAGTGGATGACTAGTTTTCTTACTTAAGCCAATTTCGAGGGTGAAAGATTCCCATCCTAGTTGGTGTTTGGAAAGGCCACTCAGGTATTTCATGGAGATTTAATGGAGTCTTATTTGCAGCTGTAAGCTATAGGAAAGCATGTGGATTCTTCTATTGCAGCACTCTCTCTCAACTATTTCTAGTTTTCGCACCATATTCATGCCAATGGAGGGATTGCGCTTTGGGTGAGCTATTGATCTCTTTGGGGAAGATTATAATGCCAATTATATTATGTGCTAATGTATATGCTCTATATTTCATCTTCATAAGACTCTCAAGTTGAAATACCAAAAATAATTCATGTAAAAATGTTGAACAATGAAGAAATAGTGTCATTTCCCCACTATCTTGTTGTGAACCATTGCAATGCTGATGATTTCGAATTAGGAGAGCCTTTCATTGTCCATTTATGATTGTAATCAATTAAATATTATCTTTTATTTATTATCAAAAAGTTTCAAGTCAAAATTCCCAAGAGTTGTATGCCAAAATGACTTTTGATGAGCAAACAATGACCATTTCCACTCTATTTTGATATATGACATGGTAATGCTTATTATTTCGAATGGAGGAATGTATCTCTGATAAATGTATGATGGATGGACTGTGATTAATGTGTATTTCAAGTCTCATGTTCATTACTTAAGCATTGGAAGCCATTTTACTCATTTTTATTGCATTGGGAGAAGATTTGGACCATTTTCCCCAAGGGTCGAAATTGTGACTTGGGAGTTGTTTTGGAAAGAGTCATAACAGCCTGTATAAACCAAAACATGATGAATATGAGACTTTGAAAAGGTACCTTACACACACCCAGCCTCTGTTCATAAATTCAAGTGGATTTGGGATCATTTGTGAAGCCATTTCCGGAAATTATCTAGGGGGAATTAGAGCCCCAATTTGCTAGTAAAGACTCCTACTTTGAACAGAACATTAAACAAGTTTGCAGAAGTAATTGGGAGGTCACAAAACATACATGAAAATTATATTTAATTTATATTATCATTCATTTACCTTCAGAGAAAATTTGGAAGCATTTGGGTCAATTTGGAGGTCTAGACATCAAAACTAGTCAAGAGCCAAAATTGTGAAAAAATTGGAAAATTGGGCATTTTAATAAAATTCAACAAAGGGGACATTACAGTGGTATCAGAGCATGATCTTGGCACCTGATGTGGTCTGATATTTATTAGGACAAGAATTCAAGGACCACCATTATATATTGAAACCCAAAAGTGCTTTTGTTGAAGAGGGAAAAAAAAGTAGGAGAAGAAGACAATTTTTTGGAAACTATGACTAGGCATGAAAAGAGAACCTCATACGATGGTGAGGAGATAATAAAAGGCATGGAACCTATATTTGAATACATGACCAAGAATATTATGAAAGGATTTGAATTTTTGGCTATCCAAATTTGGGAAAAATATATTGATTTTAAGAAAACCAAGGGGAAAAATGCATCGGCTTGCTTGAAGGAGAAAAAAGAGGAGACACATGAACCACCTAGTTCCGAAATAGGTGAAGTAGAAGAAGTAGTACATGAAGAGGATATAAATTCACTCCAAAGTGACTCTAAAAAATACGAAGAGACATCACATGAGTATGAAGAAGTTTTTATTGAAAATACTGAAGATAATTTTGAGACACATGCTACCTTGGAAATGAAACAAAGAGCATCTGCTGATGGATGCTTGAAATATGAAGGAGTACCTACTGATGGGTGCTCACAAATCTATGTTGGTGACATAGAGATCAGATTTCAAAATTTTGCTGCAAGCCAAAATTCCATTAAACATAAAAATGAATACCTTGTAGCACTTGAAGAAGAAACAAGATCAACTTCCCCATCACCACTTGAGCTTAATGAAGTTGGTCCAAGCAAGAAGGAAGAAGATGAGGAGGTTCATTTGCAAGAGCCTCATTTTCTTGAAGGGTCATTAAATATGAATGAAAAGAAGATCCAAGAGTCCCTTAGCATACTCCATGACACCCAAGCATTGGTGTCAAATTCTTGTTGGAGAGTTACTTCCTTGGAGGATCCGTCCTTCCTTGAAGACATGGAGAAGATCCAAAGAGCAATGTGCAACATCAAAGGTAATTTCATGTCTTTACTTTTTTATAGAAAAATGTCATTGAGATTATTGAATGGTTACATGAATCCTACTTGAAGAATAATGAAGTTAGTGATAAGCTCACAATTCAAAATGAGCAACTTCTTGAAAAGTTGCAAGACACTTGTTTTTCCTCTGATGTTTCAGATTTTCATAAGGTAGATTGCTTGGAGGATTCTCATGACATGAGAAACATGAAAAATTGCAGGTTCTTGATGTGATTGAGGATTATAGTGATGATATCCAATCACTAGTAATTGTGGAAGAGGAACTTGAGTTGCCTTGAAAATGGTTACACAATTTTTGAAGAAGTGCATAATTCCACCACCTTGGAACCAACCCATGAGGAAATTTTTGCATTTTCTATGGAGGTGAATAGTGCTACCCCTATGGATACTTCACATTATGGCAATTTTTCACAAACTAATAATTTGGGTGAGTTGGTTCTTTCTCATACATCCTACACTTCTAAATTTTGCAGCATTCATCCTAATGAATTATGGGTGAAAGGTTTCTTTTTGATGGTGCCACATGAAGAGTACGAACATTCTATTTCTCCTTTTGATGATGGAATTATTAGAGCACCATATTATTTATATTTGCAGCAGCATCTTTGTTTACATTATGATTATACACATCTACGTGGGTGCACCTATGATGTTTAGTTGAGTCACTTGGAGACTCATGATTTTCCTTGCTCCTTTCCTAGTCTATTTGAAGTTAGAGGAACTTCATCCCACACTTGGGTAAAGAGTTATATGATTGAAGAACATTATTATTGTCAGAAACATCCGTTGATGTTACATGATGATATACATATTCATGAGTGTATTGACGAGACTTCTTTGAGTCATTTGAAGTCTCTTTGTTTCTATTGCTCACTATTTGGTTCAAATTTGAGTGGAGATTCTTCATTGCTTCTTGGATGAAAGAATACATGGCTGAATATTTTGATGCATATCACTTCCTTTTGCAGAAGCGTTATAGGACATGGGATACTCACCTATGTCATTGGAGCATATTTGATTGGTCTCTTGAAACATGTATGTACTTGGCAAATGGTAGTCTACTCACTGGGAGGTATAAGCACTTTCATGATTTCTTGGTGAGGCACCTCCTTGATGTACATTCTTATTATGTTTTTATATACTTTGATGATATATATTATGCACTCATGATGTTTGGAAGAATTCATACAAGAAAATGGGATCCAGGAATTCTCTTTCCAAATGGTATGGGTTGGAGAGCACTCTTAATTGTTGGAGTGCAATGCAAGCAATGGGACCCTGGGATAGTTTTTAGTCCCATTGATTTCAAAGTCTTTGGAAAACAAGAAGTATGGGAGATGTGTTCCCCACTTAATAAGGTGATATTAATCAAAGTAGTGCAGCAGCAAGCATGGTGGTTCCTCTCTGAAATCTTCAAGAAATCTCAAAGACTCAAGGTGGGCAGCTCAGTGGCAACTTCAAAGAATCATACAGAAAGCAGGTTCTTCAACAAACATGTTTGAAATTGCTTGAGGACAAGCAATATTGGTAAGGGAGGATTTGTAATGTCCCAAATTTTACATTGGGTCACAATGGCCAAATCACATTTTCCATAGTCATGAAAGTTGTCAAATGGATGCTAAAAGTCAAATAATTGCCAAGGTGGAAAATCACTAGTTTCCTAGCTTGGGGGTGGAAGCTTTGAGATTTGGAATAAGGGAGATAATAAATGATGTTTAAACATTAGAAGAGGATAATTATTTAATAATGTAGCTTATTAAATAAATACAAGAGAAAAATGAAATGGCTATGGATAATGGAGACACATGGAGACTATGGGGCCCACTCAAGCTAGAATTCATATGTTAAATGGCATCCTCCTATTGTAATTTCGAATCTATGGGAAGCCTAATGTTTTGGTATGGATTATGAGGTTAATATAATTGTCCATATACTTCATAGGTCGAATTTGTAATGAATTGTAACTTACATGGGAGAGGAAGAGCCAAATGGGGGTTTCATGGACACTTGGCTAGATTCCCCTTACATTTATGACATCTATGACACCAATGATGGAGATTCTATGGAAGTTATGACACAAGTCAGATCTAAAGGATGAAATACTGACATACTGACATGTCAGGACTGAATAGAGCATCTTATAGGTTGAATTTGGGAGTTGGAGAAGGCCAAGAGGCTCCTAATCAAATTTGGGAGAAGAGGGAAGATGAAGAGAAAGGCCACATGGAATAGCATGAGAAGCCACACCAATTCGACTTGGCTTTGGTTTATGGATGAATTTGGAACCTTGGAAGACTAATAATGTTTATAAAATATAGGGATCATCCATGATAAGAATCTTTTTCTCATTTGTGAAATTGTCATTTCTGAATTGTGAGAGCTAGTGGATGACAAGTTTTCTTACTTAAGCCAATTTCGAGGCTGAAAGATTCCCATCCTAGTTGGTGTTTGGAAAGGCCACTCAAGTCTTTCATGGAGTTTTAATGGAGTCTTATTTGTAGGTGTAATCTACAAGAAATCATGTGGATTATTCTATTACAGCACTCTCTCTCAACTATTTCCAGTTTTCACACCATATTCATGCCAATGGAGGGATTGCGCTTTGGGTGAGCTATTGATCTCTTTGGGGAAGATTATAGTGCCAATTATATTATGTTTTGATGTATATGCTCTGTATTTCATGTTTAGAAGACTCTCGGGTCGAAATACCCAAAATAATTCATGTAAAAATGTTGAACAATGAAGAAATAGTGTCATTTCCCCACTATCTTGTTGTGAACCATTGTAATGCCGATGATTTCGAATCGGGAGAGCCTTTAATTGTCCATTTCTGATTGTAATAAGTTCAATATGCTCTTTTCTTCTTTATCAGAAAGTTTCAAGTCAAATTCCCGAGAATTGTATGTCAAAATGACTTTTTATGAGCAAACAATGACCATTTCCACTCCATTTTGATATATGCCATGGTAATGCTTATTATTTAAAATGGAGTAATGTATCTCTGATAAATGTATGATGGATGGAATTTAATTTATGTGTATTTCAAGTCTCATGTTCATTAATTAAGCATTGGAATCCATTTTACTCATTTTTATTGCATTGGGAGAAGATTTGGTGCATTTTCCCCAAGGGTCAAAATTGTGATTTGGGAGTTGTTTTGGAAAGAGTCATAACAGCCTGTGTAAACTGAACCATGATGCATATGAGACTTTGAAAAGGTCCCTTACACATACCCAACCTCTGTTCAGAAATTCAAGTGACTTTGGGATCATTTGTGAAGCCATTTTCGGCAATTACCCAGGGGGAATTGGAGCCCCAATTTGCTAGTAAAGATTCCTACTTTGAAAATAACATTAAACAAGTTTGAAGAATTAATTGGAATGTTAAAAAACATACATGAGCATGATATTTAATTTATATTATAATCCATGTACCTTTAGAGAAAATTTGGAAGCATTTGGGTCAATTTGGAGGTCTAGACATCAAAACTAGTTAATGTCAAATTTGTGAAAAAAAAAGAAAATTGGGCATTTTAATAAAATTCCAAAAAGGGGACAATACATTAAATTGGACGAATTTGTTTTTGATAGTACACATTTAACAGACACATCTATAAGAAAACATGAACATTCACATCTAATAGCAACTAACATAATCTAAGATAAATATCTCGTAATTATATCTAAAACAATTAACATCATCTACGTACCATCATTATCATTTTCACCACCTGACAAACATAAAAATAAACATCGTCATACCATCATAAATAAAGGCATATTAAACATAAGCATACCATCATCATCATTTTCACCATCTAACAAACAAAAACATAAACAACATCAATACACCATCATAAACATAAACATGAATGTACCATCATAAACATAATCTAACCTAACCTAACATACACATCAACGTCAACATGAAAAATGCAGTATATATA
>LPNX010455838.1:27528-55717 GCA_001517045.1 Pseudotsuga menziesii | reverse complement strand
AGAAAAAAACATCCGCTGCAACTCCATCATAACCTTATGCATAGACTGAAGAGAAATGAAGGAAGTGGCGAATCGTGTGATTGCGGGCCGCAACAACTCTTTGTTTCCTGTGAAGCGTCTCATAAGTGAAAGAACATATGTATGATTATATATATATTTTGTCACATTCTTAGCTGAATCAATGACTTCCTTGATCCAAGGAAGTTTGCCCATGTCCTCTAGCATCAAATCAATGCAATGGGCAGCACAAGGAGTCCAATACAAGCTCGCATACCTCTCCATAAGCATCCTCCCAGCAGCAACATAACTGGCAGCGTTGTCCGTAATGACTTGGACAACAGATTGTGGCCCTACCTCTTGGATAAACTTATCCAACAAATCACATAATAAGCGTGCATCTTTAACATAGGCAGATGCATCGACAGATTTGATAAAAACTGTCCCCCTGGGACAATTGACCAAGAAATTGATAAGGGATCTTCCCTTCCCATCAGTCCATCCATCCGACATAATAGTGCAACCGGTGACCGCCCATGACTGCTTGAGCTCATCTAATCTGTGGGTGCAATCAACCTTCTCCTCATCAAGGAGTCTCCCTCTCAAATCATTATAGGAAGGCCCCCTATAATCTGGACCAACAGTGCCAGCAGCTTCAAACATGGCATGATAGTAGGGGTTGTTTTTGGCGATGTTGAAAGGCACATCACCCCATAGAAAACATTTTGTCACAAGTCTATCCGCCTCATCCTTCTGCCTTTGTTTGAGCATGGTTCGAACAGAAGGTTGCCTCGAATGTGATGCCGATGCCACATGAGGTGAGGCTGAAGAAGGCATAGTGTAATGTGGGGGTTGTGTAGATGAGGAGAAGGAATGCAAGTCACTTGTGCCCCCCATGGTTCGTGACTGTGTTTTAGATGCAAGTTCGTGCCTGAATTCATCTTTCTCGTCCCTCTTCTTAGCCATGTCAAGAATGGATTGGTTTGCAATCCGCATCACTTCTGGGGTAACAGCGGGACAAACATCCACTTCATGCCCAGCAATTTTGGCAAGGTGGTATTTCAAGTGGCTAATTCCACCAGAAATCTCCTTCCCACATAGTTTGCAATTCAACTTTTGCCGATTATTAGGGTCAATCGGCTGCCCATACTCCCACATTGGATCCAATGGCTTTGGCATTGTGTCCACTGTCACCTATGCCACATTGCCACAACAAACAAACAAAAATGAATCAATTTTAAACTGTTCTTCTTTAAAATTTTGATTTTTGAAAACAATGAAATTATTAAAAATTTTAAAAATTCAAACTTCAAAGAAATGGGAGGGTGGCCTACCTAAAACCCTATAAGCTATGATTGTAATGGGAAATCTACACCCTACACAAAATTTAACCCTAAACCCTACCTTAAATCTACAATAAACAACAAATCTCAATCAAAATAAAAAATAATGAAAGTTTAATGTAAAGAATACATACCTGGTTAAATGCAATGGAAACTTGATTGCTCCCTTCCTCTCCTCTAGAAAATCGCCCAAGATCGCCCAAATCGCCAGAGCTCCTCTTTCTCCAAGCTAAAATGTCCAAATGACTTGAAAAAACCCGGCCGCGGACTGTTATGGGCGTTTTTTTCTAATTTTCGGGCAGCAGGGCGATATTTTCGTTCGACTCGCGATAATATCGGAAAATATCGCGATATATTAAAATATCGCGATATATTGAAAATATCGGAATTTATCGCGATAAATTAGTGGCGATATATCGCCGGGGTTATTGTGTCGCGATATATCGCGATGTCGGCGATATATCGCCGATATATGCAACTATGGTATTTTTCCTTTCCCTTGCCTTTTTGACTAAACCCTAGGTAGGTGAGAAGCCATCTAATCCAATGGCTGAGATTAGATTAGATCAATGGATGAGAATAAATGGTCTCATTTAATTCTCATAAAAATTAATTTCACTCACCCACTTAAATTTATCAAACTTTGACTTTAATCTCTAAAGTCACATTAAATGCTCATCTCAAGTCATTTAATGCAAGGGTCACTTAAATTTCCCCTTTTAAGTGACTAAGGCTAAAGTCACCTAGGAGAACACATTCCTAGGTACAAAAAATCAACATCATCAATCTGTCGACATTCTCATCAACTCTGCTATAATATTGTTAAGTCAAGTCATCAAGAAATCTGCTTCTTCATATATCATATCACTGAACTTCATTTATCTTATGCTGCAGCTAAGACATCAAGGTTATTGGCAGGAGTCGCTGCTTCACAAAATTGGAGTTTGCTTTCATGCTCCCTAATTCTTCCCCACGCTATACTCCAAATTGATGCCTTAGTGTTACCCCAAAACAGAGCTAAACAAGATTCATCTTCACTCTTTACTGCGGCTGTCCCAGTCTAATTACATACCTGAAAATCTTAGAGCACTTCACAACAGTCCCAAAAATCAGAGAGAAAAAGACTTTACTTCTGCTGCAAAATATCAGAGATAAAAACTTCACAAATCTGTGGTTTAGTACACAGCTGCTGCCTCAGTGGACTGTACATGCCTGAATTTCAGAGTTTTAAGTGCTGACTGTGCCTGTCAAAATAGTATGAGACTGCCCCTGCGGCTGCCACAGTTGACCTACGAATTTCAGAGCTCTTTTACACCACCAAATTTTCCTTTTATAAATGAGGTCGTTTGCTGGTTATATACACTGATTTTTCCATGATTTTTTCACTGAGCTGACCTGTCAAAATGTATGTTTCTTTTTATATTTTTATTTAATAATTAAATTGTCTTCTAGATCTGAGCCGACTTGTCATATTTCTTTTATATCTTTTTTTTTTTAAATTTGACAAGGTGAGGGCTCTTTCATGTCATTTTCAAGGCCCTCCATTTAGCTTGTGGGCATGGGCTTCAACATCAAGAGTGTATAAAGACCACAAACTTGCTGATGTCTGACTTCTTCACAGACATCAGCATTATTATTATAGCTATGTGGCTTCAAGGACTTTAAGGATTTCTTCATCATTGTGGTCAAGGTCTCCATATCAAAACATATCCAATATCTCTTCATTACCACAAAGAACCTCAAAGATACAAATAATAGCACCACATGACTCCACAAATTTGTGGGCTATCAAATCAACAAGCACTCAAGCATGTGTGGGCTTCATGACCTCAGCAAGCCACAAATGACCACAGAATGGGTCATTTGGCCCATTTGGTGTCCAATGCCCATATCAGACCATGTCATCAATACTTGCCATGTTCTTCTGGCCATGTCACCAACCTTTATCTTGCCTTTGTCTCCTTTGTCATCGATTGCAACCTATGCTCAACAAACTCCCCCTTTGTCATTGATGGCAACCTTCTTCAATTACTCTCCCCCTTTGACATTAATGACAAAGGGTCAAATACTTCTCCATCAAAAGTTTCACAAAGCACAAAGAAAATTTGTTCTTGAAAACTTTGTAAGATCATATTTAATGACCTCTGCTTATACTTCACTCAGTGGCTTTGATTGCTCCCCCTGTCATGTGGATTTCTTCAACAGCTATGTTAAAGTGCTGCCAATATACTGTCAACATCAATCACGGTCAACACTTGCAAACCAATTGACTCAAACCTCCTTTACACTAGTCAACCAAGTTAGCTGTCATAGTCAGCAAAATTCAAGTCATACTACTGCTATTCACTGCTGTTATCATCAATTGTCAATCAGACTTGTCACCTTAAAGATACTGTCACTGGCTTATCAGTTCACAGTCAAACAATCATCATCAAAAACAACTTTGTCATTGTCTTCTGACTTGTCATCAAGTCAAAATGCTGTTCAATCTTACTCATGAAATTGTTAATGGAAATGTCACTGCTGTTATTTCTCATTAACTGTCACTTAGTCATGTCAATATAAGATATCACATCTTCAAAGGGTTTTCAATTTAACCATTTCAAAGGCTTGGCAGTTTAATTCAAGCATTAATAAAATCACCATTGTGATGTCATCAAGCTAGTACAACCAACTGCTTAAGTATTGATCTCCTGCTCATGCCAATCTACTGCTCACATGCTCATGCTCATGGATCTATACTGTTCATGCTTATAAGGCAACACATCCATGGAGAACTGTTCCCCAAACACAGTTCTAAACTCAGTCAATATTTGACTTCAAAATGAAGTCATGAGTCTTCTCATAATTCACTCATCTTCTTGTCTCAATCAGATACCTTTAATTCTGAGTCAAACTGTTCAGCATTCGGTCCTTTCAACAGACCTTAAATTGATCTGCACCTTTTCTTGTCACAAAATTCACTGCAGTTTGTTCCACAACTTAACAGATGTAATGATGACATAACATCATCCCTCATCATGAATGTATTGCTAGCTGCTCTACCTATCAAGTATGCTGCTATAGTTATTTTAAACATTACAAGCTCCCCCTTTAACTGAGCTTGGCTTTGATTTTAGTCTCTTGACACTAACAAGAAGCTTTTCATGATTTGTTGTAGATGCACTCTTCTCAGCAATTGTTCAATTTAACTTTTGATGTATCAGCTTTGTCTGATTTCCAATTTTGTTACCAATATGTTATATAGGTTGCTTAATATTGCTTTCAAATTTGCCTTGGTACTGCTATGTCATAGCAGCCCTCATGTTGCATCAGACACTTCCAAACTCTTCACTTCCTTTAACATATGAGGAGCTTCACTTTCTTTTACTTAAATAAGGTCTCCAAGAGCCACCATAAATAACCTTGTCCTAACATGCTCCTTAAGGACACTTTCAGATCTGTCTTCTAAATCAGCCACAGCTTGTAATTGATACTACGTGTTCTCACAAGATTTTGCATACTATGTTCTTCATGGTGCATATCAAAATGACGACTCCTTCACTTCATCATTTAGACTGCTAAGTATCTATTCTCTGTTATGGTCACTGCTTGCTATAGACATTTACTTCTTGTTTGCTGTAGATGTCTCTTGACTACTCCTTACATCACTGATTTGGATCTGTCTTGGTCCAACCTTAGTTACTATGTCTTCCACCAATACTTCATCCTTGATTCATATACACTCCACTAGTCGTAATCTGAGTTTGTGATCGACTCCCCCTGTCACGTACACATGTACACTCGTATGCAAACATTCTTTCAATCTGGTTCAAGGTATATCATGCCAAGTGATATTATAGTCTGCTGTTAAGTCATGGAGTCACTGCTGCACTCACTATCTGAGCTTCATTATAATTTATAGGGTATTTGGGACTTAGCTCAAGTCTTCATATGATCCCCAAGAGTTCTCTTGATAAAATCCTCGATAACCAGCTCTATATAAGTCATATAATGAGATACCAATAATAAGTGTTTTTGAGGTCATTCTTGCTAATTATATCCAAAGCTAGAAGAAGTCATTTGTACACTTTAAGAATGCTGTAGTTATCATAAAGGTAAACATGCATTAAGGACACCCCTTCAACCATCATCATGTCACTTCACTTCATTTGCTTCAATTAGAGAGAGTTCATTCGATCACATGAGATTATTTTTGCTCCCCCTATCACCATGCCAGCTGTGACCATGATCCTTGGACTTGTTACTATGCTTGGAGTAACCAATAAGTCCTGTGAGTTCATCCTCCAAACTCCATGAACTCATGGAGTGCTTAGGTCTTTGACAGACCTCAAGTTTGGCTTGCCATATGGCAGCCATCTTCCTTTGTGCACTTCTCATCCACTTCATTTAGATCTAGCATAATATTTTTCCTTACCCATACCTTAGAGTGTCCTTGGCTGAGATTATTTCTCCTTTGGCCTTCAAAACTGCCTGTGTCATTCTTCTTCCAAGATTCATTGACTTTCCTTGCTGATAGGTATAAGAAGCTTCTCATTGATTGTTTTCTTGGACTTGCACATACTTGGGCTTTATGGCCAACACCACCATAGGTAAAGCATCTCAAAGTATGACATCTAGCACCAACATGTCCAACTTTATCACATGCCCAACATCTTATTTGATCACTTTGACTTCCAGTTTTTTCCTTCCTTGGAATGTGCAATCCATAGCCCTGTGACCAAATCCATTACAAGAATAACAATAGCCATTAAATCTACTTTTATACCTGGAGCTTTGGTTCCATCTTGACGTTGTCCTTCTTCTTTCAAATGAATAGTTTTGATGAGTGGGAGTAGCCTCGTGAGGTACTTTTGAATTTTCAACTTCTTTGTTGGCATGTGCAGGTGCATGAACAACCTTGCTAGATCTAGCTTCAGGAGTTCTAGGGGACCACAAGTCTTCTTTGAATTTGTCTTCTTCCTTCTTAAACCCAAGGCCAAACTTGTCAGAGGAAAGCCTTTGACACTTTAGAATTTCATCCAGGATGACTAAACTTTCATTGAACTTCACATGATCTTTTGACTTCTCAATTTTCTTTCTAAGACCACAATTTCCATTTCAAGCCTCTGATTTTCTTTTTCTTTTTCTTCCAGCTGAAACTTCAAAACATTTTCTATTCTTTTGTCTTCTTCTAGCTAAGTCTTCAAGCCAATACTAACTTTTCTTGTTTCTTCAAGCTCCTTAGGGGTTTTACACATCTCTTCTTGTTCTTTTGCTAATTATATCTTCAACCTTCCAACTTCATGACTTTGATCTTCTATTTCATCTTGCAAGTCTTTGTTTTTAAATTTCATACACATGAGTAGGGCTTTTGTCTCCTCTTTGTATCTTTCAAATGACCTTAAGACTTTATTCTTGAGTCTTGGATTGTATTTGAGATCAACATCCCAACAATGTGCATGTAAATGCATGATCTGCTTTCAACAAAACTTCTTCTTCATCTTCTGTAAGAACAACTTCATCATCATTACATTCATAATTATCATCCATTGAGGAGTACTTACCTTCTCTTGTATCTAAAGCTTGTACCTGTTTTTCTTCTTGCTTTTCATCTTTGACTTCTACTTCCTTTTCTTTGTCTTGATTTTTTTTTTGGTATTCTTCTTCCAGCTTAAACCAAAGCTCCTTGGCTGAAGTGTACTTTCCAAAGCTCTCCTTGATAGGGCTTGAGAGTCCATCCATAAAAAACTTCAATGCAATCTGATTGCATTTCTCAACAGCTGTCTTTGTCTTCTTGCTTGGCTGGATAGGTGGATTCACCACAATTTTCCAAACACCAAATTTTTTTAAGTAGTCTTTCATGTTATTTTTCCAACCAAAGTAATCTGACTTCTCCAAAATTGGAACTTCATAGTTAATTAGCTTTGCTGACCCTTCCATGATTGTGTCCCCAAATCCCTTCAAGCTTGTTAGGCTTATGCTGAAGGCCCGCTCTGATACCAATTGTTAGACACAATGGCTCACTGAGAGGGGGGGGTGAATCAATGAGCCTATACTTAATCATAATTTCAGCTTCAATCAAAATCACATATCTTCATTCAAAGATTTACTTCATTATCATATTCATCAATAACCTATATCATTAATCATTCATCAAGTTAAATACATAATCATCAACACATTGCATAAGAGACACAAGATATAATATTTGCGATCTTTTTTTATTTCAAACGGCTACAACGGTGAGGCAATTCAGCACCTACTAAAACAAAGAGCGCCAACTCCTTATCTAGGACCCTGCCTAGTTATTCTTAGATCCTACTAAGAAAGGGATACAAAACCCAACTTGTATTACAAGTACATATTTGTCACATTACATCATCACAATCACATCATCCTCATTCTGCCCATAATTATATCATCATAGATCTTTCCACATCATCATTTTGTCTATAAACATGTCTTTAGTCTGTCCATAGGCAAACCATCATTATGTTGTCAGTACATATGCATCTCATCAATTACATGTCATCACTGTGAGCAGCTAAACAGACCATCATCATTTTGTCAGTCATATCATTAACACCTCATTTTATTCATTAGCAAATCCACAAACTGTCATCTATCGTGTGACTTGTATTTATGTCATTATGTCACTTCTTGTCTTCAGTGGTCTGTACAATTCATCAACTTGTCCATATTCTCATCAACTCTGCTATAATATTGTTAAGTCAAGTCATCAAGAAATCTGCTTGTTCATATATCATATCACTGAACTTCATTTATCTTATGCTACAGCTAAGACATCGAGGTTATTGGCAGGAGTCGTTGCTTCACAAAATTGGAGTTTTCTTTCATGCTCCCTAATCCTTCCCCACGCTATACTCCAAATTGATGCCTTAGTGTTACCCCAAAACAGAGCTAAACAAGATTCATCTTCACTCTTTACTGCGGCTGTCCCAGTCTTATTACATACCTGAAAATCTTAGAGCACTTCACAATAGTCCCGAAAATCAGAGAGAAAAAGACTTTACTTCTGCTGCAAAAAATCAGAGATAAAAACTTCACAAATCTGTGGTTTAGTTCACAGCTGCTGCCTTAGTGGACTGTACATGCCTGAATTTTAGAGTTTTAAGTGCTTACTGTGCCTGCCAAAAAAATATCAGACTGCTCCTGCGGTTTCCACAATTGACCTACGAACTTTAGAGCTTTTTTACACCACCGAATTTTCCTTCTATAAATGAGGTTGTTTGCTGGTTATATATACTGATTTTTCCATGATTTTTTCACTGATCCGACCTGTCAAAATGTATGTTTCTTTTTATATTTTATATTTAATTGACAAGGTGAGGGCTCTTTTGTGTCATTTTCAAGGTCCTCCATTTAGGTTGTGGGCATGGGCTTCAACATCAAGAGCATGTAAAGACCACAAACTTGCTGATGTCTGACTTCTTCACAGACATCATCATTATTATTATAGCTATGTGGCTTCAAGGACTTTAAGGACTTCTTCATCATCGTGGTCAAGGTCTCCATATCAAAACATATCCAATATCTCTTCATTACCACAAAGAACCTTGAAGATACAAATAATAGCACCACATGACTCCACAAATTTGTAGGCCATCAAATCAACAAGCACTCAAGCATGTGTGGGCTTCATGACCTCACCAAGCCACGAATGACCACAGAATGGGTCATTTTTCCCATTTGGTGTCCAATGCCCATATCAGACCATGCTATCAATCCTTGCCATGTTCTTCTGGCCATGTCATCAACCTTTATCTTGCCTTTGTCTCCTTTGTCATTAACGGGTGTCATCGATGACAACCTATGCTCAACACACCTTAGGATCCAAGATCTTCTGAGTGTGTTCGAACCATGGTTTACACCAAGCATTGACGATTCTCAAACTTCTCTTCTTGCAACTTTCATCTTGTGAAAGGAAAAGAGTGGCAAGTGATTACAAATGTAGACCATTTGTTCCATTGCATAGACACCATTGAACATGATTCATGGTCCTCTCTTCCAAGTTTGATATGCTGGAAAATTTATCCATACAACCACAAAATTTGCAACTTCTTGCTTCACTTCTATCTATAGAGAAATTGGAAATAATCTCATGAAAACATTCTTCAGTCTAGTGGCGACCTCCCTATCTTTATGTGGGACCTTCCTCTTCCTTCCCATTGCTTTGAGCAATGAGGGCATCGTCATAAAATCTGAAATTTAGAGCATGGGCTAAAGTGTGCAAGGCAGTATTGAATTGACTCCACCTATCAAGAGGGATTTCCCGAACAACATCTATAAATTCTTCATCAACAAAGAAAAACGTAAGCGCCTATTGTGAAATGATTTCCATGATTTTCTCAATCATGGTCACCATGCCATTATAAACCTCTCCTAAGAAAGGATTGCCAATATCTGCATTTTAGAGAAGATCAAATGCTATTGCCGTAAAGTTATGCTAGAAATCAATCTTAGTGATGGTTGGTGACAAATTTTATAATACCCTAGGCTCCCATTTGTGCTCCTTAATCGATGGTGTTTTGACCTCAAATTCATCCAGAATGAGACTTAAATTATAGACTATGCATGGAATCCAAAATATGTGATTGCACCTACATTCAACAATCAAGCTTGTGATTTTGCAAACTGATGCATTATTTGTGATAAGTTGCACCACATTGAAGGGGAATATTTGTTTAATAGCATTAACTAAAATATTTGCAATAAAATGACTATCTTTTATCTAACCTAGACAATCTTTGGCCTTCAAAAACATTGCACCTTTTTGGTGAAGAGGCAATGACATTGTCCAGTGGTCTACCCCTTTGTATCCATCCACCCATCTGAAATAGTAGGAAACCTCAAGTCACTCCATGAAGGACGAAGCAAGACATCCTCATGAGGTTGCCTGCCCTTTGTAAGCAACATAGAGTAGGTTTTTTCATAGGTTGAGTACTTGAAACCTTGAGGGGGTAGTGTTAATTTTCCCCACCAAATCTTTCCAATAGGGAGACAAAACATTAAAGGGTATTCCACAAGAATAAATTGCACTTGCCACTCATTTTAGCTTCTTCCTTTCCTTGAGAATCCATCATTTTTACCAGTCTGGTATCTTGAGCTAGGCTTGGAATATTTGAGGGTTCTTGTTGCACAGTTTTCTCTCCCTAGCTCCTTAAATAGTTCTTGGTTCCTCAATGGCAGTAGGAGTGTGTATATCAAGTTGGACTCTCCTATTGTTGATCCCTTGGGCATTATTATGGTTCTTTCCATACAGATCTCTGTCACGTATTAGGATTCATTTTTCACAACCATCAACATCATTTTCCTGTCAGTGGAATGAATGTGCCTTCACTTTTGTGTAAGAGCCCTTGTGGGACTTTTTACACTGAGTGCATTCACATTCCCAAGAACAACCCCCTTGAATATGTACAAGTTTTTTTACATACTTCCAAATAGGATAAATATCATCCTCCCTGCTTGATCTTGGTCTGGGGACAAGACATTGATTTGAGAGGCCATGGATACTACAAAATTAACAAAGAAAGCTTCCATTGAAGACAATGAATCCACAATAGTGTTCTTGTTGCCCACAATGTTGTTTTTGTTCAAACTACTCTAGAAAAGTGCTCCAAATGCTTCAGAAATCACTAAAAAGTTAAAATTTATGTAACCAGACACGACCTTTAAGCCTGAAGTGTCCTGTGTCCACGTGTCAGACACAAACACGTCCTAACACGGTGTCAGACACATGTTTTGGACTTGTCCTGTTTTAAAAGATGCCCAAAACATGTGTCAACACCTTGTTAGGATATGTCTTGACCCAAGAGAACCGTGCCTGAATAACAAGACACTTTTACCCTCATTCACATTTTTTAGTGAGGCTTTAGCTCTGAGAGGGTTTTTTTTTGCAGGTGAAGAACATTAGAAGGTTTTCCAAGGGATTGCAAGTGACTTGAGGGTGGATTTTAGTGGGAGCATTGCTTGTTTTCCAGCAGGCAACAAGAAGAATGTTTTGGTCAACAAGGGCAGCCAGTAAAGGGAAAAGGAGAGGGAGTAATATCCCAATTGGTGTCTCCCCTTCTCCAAATCCAAGCTTGAGTTTATCTAATGTTGCTACTGCTCCATCTGCGGCTAGTGGAGTTGTTGGTGTTGCATATAACCCTTTATTAGCAAGACAACAGGCCCAAGAAAAGAAATATCCCTTGTGGAAGCATGTAACAGGAAATCAAGGCCTGGAGCAAAGCTAGGTGGGGGAGGGGATGAGTCTATCATTGACATTTGCATTGTGATTTGTGAATGTGTAATGTGTATTGATTCTAATTTCTATTGAATATAGTAAATGTTCTAGTTTCTAAAAATAATTGGATATATATATATATATATATATATATATATATATATATATAATGTGTCCTCCATGTCTTGATTCTAGCGGTCGTCATGTTCGTGTCAGATACTCGTATTCCCATGTCTTCCATGTCCAATGTTCTGTGTCTTGTGTCAGGTGACTTGGGTTAAAATCCTTGCTCAATTTACCATTATTGTAGTAAATCTATGGCTACTGAAGAAAGTGAAAGGAGCTAAAGAGAACATGCTTTTTATAGGAAAAGAAATGGGTTTTGGGTTTCTAGAATCTGTTTTATTTTTCATTTCAATTAAAATGGATTAAATATCAATTTTTGAAAATAACTTAGGGTTTTCTAATTTTACTACATCCATTTGTTTTCATTTTAGAGGGCTTGTTGGTTCCTGTGGCAGATATGTGACCCCAAACATACTTATTTGAACCCGACACATGCAAGTTCAGGCTCAAAATGGCCTAAGGTTTGATTTTATTGGATCCATTATAAGTAGAATTATGTCAATGAATGACTTGGCGAGTTTAAGAGTAAAAGCACGGCCTAGACTTGAAGAACTCTATAAATAAAGGACAAACACAAAATTTCCCTCTTGCTCTCATTAATATGAAATTTTACAATGTAAACATAATGTGAATTATCAATATAAATGTGGAAATTTATTCTATTAAATGCCTTCATGATTTCAATGCGAACCAGAAATTTCACCTCTTTGAGTAGAGGTTTCTGAGATTTTAACCCTGTGAATTTTCAGTGTTAGGCTGTTATGAAATAGAGTATAAAAATAAGTGGAAAGAGCTCAATGTTTCACTTTCTAATAGCCCAAACTTCTAGACATTCCATAGAGAAAAGATACCAACCAACTTAAATAAGTTCCA
The DNA here is from genome assembly GCA_001517045.1 of Pseudotsuga menziesii. Taxonomy (NCBI): domain Eukaryota; kingdom Viridiplantae; phylum Streptophyta; class Pinopsida; order Pinales; family Pinaceae; genus Pseudotsuga; species Pseudotsuga menziesii. Next base: position 43,150 of record LPNX010455838.1, on the reverse strand, counting down.
GCCCTCTAGGACAATTTATTCGACATAAACCAGATCTGTGACAGCAAGTATAACAGAAGCAAAACAACCCTTAAGACTCCTCAATGAAGATGCCAAATCACTGAACAATTGTCCTTTAACTTATGTAAATCATCAAGTCATGTATAGCTGTAAACACCAATGCATGAAGAATATATACAGTGTTCCACGGGGACACGTCCCGCAGGGTCTGGGACGCGTTTCCACGTTTCCTGCGTCCCGGGGACTTGGGAACTCCTGGGCGAAACTTTCCCTCCCCAACCATGCCCGTGTGAATTTTTTTTTAATATTTTCCCATTTTTTTCACATTTTACAATTCCTACTTGGTACTACTTGAAAATAAACTGATATATTTAGTATTTACATTGCACAATCATTAATATACATCAAATGAATTATTATTTTTGATATTTTATTTTATTTTTATAATTTTAGAGACGTCCCCACGTCCCCCCCGAATATCCCTAAATTTGGGGGTGGTCTCCACGCGTCCCGAATGTGCGTTTCCCCGCTCCCGCGTCCCCCCGTCCCGGAAACTTGGGGGAACATTGAATATATATGGCTGAAAATCAAATTTGGAAATTGCACAAGCCTTGGAGAGCTGACAACTTCATTTATATGCTCAAGATGAAGTACATGTACATATCATAGCCTTCTCAAGATAAGATAAGATAATTTTATTTATGCCCAGTGCCCACTAATGACCACAAAGTAGGTCAACGGGACTGTTGGTTACAATGATGTTCGTGCATGTAGGAGGACCAAACGATCTCCCTTAAAAAGAAATACAATACAAGAAGTAAGATAGGAAAGAAGTAAAAGTGTACAAAGTGAGTTGGGCTAAAACATGGGAGAGCTCTCGCCCCAGTCTCAACACTATAACCCTGCACAGGGGCGAAGAAGCTCAAGTGGACACGATTCGGGAGCCAAAACGACTGAGGAAGGTCCAGTACTCCTAGTCCGAGGCTGAAAGAGGAAAACTGAGGGAAGTGCAATCGTGTCTGTTGGCCTGAATAGGAGTTGGTGGGCGTGGGGCGTCCTCTGGAGTGATGTCGGTGATGTCTAGAGGGTCTTGTGCGCCTCTCGAAGGAAGGTCTGGTACGAAGCTGCTGTTGAGATCTCGTGGGTCGAGAACCATCAATCTTTATTGATCTGAGAACTGGATCGGTATCTAGGTCGCTAGATCTCTTGGTGCCCCTGGAAGGTGGTAGCACGTTGAAGAATGCCCTGATCCTCTGTGTGGTATCTGGTTTGGTGGGGAGCTGGAGGACCTGCGCTCGAAGCCTAAGAGTCTCCTGAATATAAAGTGCTAAACATCTCTAATCGGTGTATCTAAAGAAGGCAACTAGAGTTTGAGGCCCCCTAAACAAGCAATGGAAGCGTCCTCTTGTTGGAGTTTGTGCAACTTCAAAAGCTATTCTTATTGTCCTTCGAGAGTTGAACTTGTTGTAATTATTCATCTAAATCCTGGAAAGAGCAATGTAATCCTTGGAGAGAAAAGCTAGCAATAAAAGAATAAATAAAATAATAAAATATAAAATTATTTATTGCACCCCCAAGTGAAGTCGGCCCTAGTTATTTTATGAGTGGCAAAACAGTATAAATAGAAGGCGCCCCTCCTCATTTCAACACACAACAGTAGCGCAACAACATAAGAGAGGTGCGCAATTTCTGGTAGAGGTGCAGCTACACAACAGCTCAAAAGAAGACTGGTTTTCAAGGTTTCCTATTTGGAAGGCATTGCCTTATTTTTCTTTTCTTTCTTCATTGTACTCTGATCTCAGAATTATCATCTCTAGATGAAGGTTGTTGGGTTTTTCATTGTACTCTGATCTCTAGAATTATCATCTCTAGTGATCCTAGTTATAAATGCAATTAAGATATACTGCTATAATTTATAAGAAAATCTAACATGGTATCAAAGCAGTACTAGAAGAAGCCATTGCCGAAACTCTGTCGACAACCTGTGGAAACTAGGGTTTCATCTTTCAAGGTCTTCACTCAACCTTTTGGCAGAAAAAGAGCCTTGGGAATTTCGTTCCAAGGAAGGTGCATCTTTTTGTCGAAACAAAATTGGATTCTGAGCATTTTCAAGTTTTGACTTGTCACTGCTGCAGGAAATTAGGGCTTTTCACAGAAGTGGAATATTTGAGTGAGCCCAACATATGATTGTTCTCCTCGTCAAAATTGAAATTTAGAGACCAAGATCGAAATTTTTGGTTGGGTAAAACTCCGGAAAAGTCAAACCCTAATTTGACCCTGAACCAGAAAACCAGCACTGCAGAAGATCAACTCCAGATCCAGATCTGCAGTCAAGATGATCAGCATGAAGGTTGAAGATCGTTTGGAAGGGGCTTCCAATTTCATCCCTTGGAAGTCTAGGGTTCTTCTACTAGAAGAAAATGACCTATTATAGTTTGTAAAAGCAAAGGTCCCAGAACCAGAAGCCGAAGAAGACAAACCTCGCTAGAGAAAGGATGATGCCAAAGCAAGGAGGATTTTAGTGGACTCAGTTAGAGATCACTTGGTTCCTCAGATATCAGAAAATACGACGGCGAGGAGGATGTTAAAAAACCTAAAGAAGTTATTTGAACACAATAGCATCAATGTGACTCACATTTAGGAATCAACTGTCGAACATGAAGATGACGAAGTTCGAGGATATTGCCTCATATTTCATGAGGATCACCGAGCTCTGGGACAAGCTAAAGTCTAGTGGAGACAATCTCGAAGAAAAGGATCTTGTCATGACCACCTTAAATGGTCTCCCACCATCTTGGGAGTCTTTCATCCAGACTATAAGTGGTCGAATCGAGTTGCCCAAATTTGATAAGCTATGGGCAGAATGCACTCATGAAGAAACAAGATTTGCAACACACCAAAGACTTCGTGGTACTCAACCTGAGGAACATCAAGCGTTCGTATCACATACCAAGAAAGACAAGGGAAGGGAAGGAAGCCGTACATTCACAAGCATCAAGACAAGAGATCAAGTCCTCCCCCAGATCAGAAGAAACAAAAGAAGGATCTATCTTAGATCCAATGCTACAGGTGCCAGAAATACGGTCATTATGCCAGTAGTTGTTAAAGTTCTCACAAAAGGAAGCATGAAGCTTCAATTGCTAATGTAGAAGAAGATCCTCCTCATAAGGAGCCAAGGAAGGATGATCGTTCGAAGTTCTTCATCTAAGAAATGATATGAAGATCCAGATTGTGATGATTGTCAAGCAAGCATATGAAGACTATTGGACCCTGACAGTGGAAGTGCACCCACACAACTACAAATGATAAGTATTTTATTTTACATGCTCTAGTAGATTAGATATGGTTGTTTTTTAATATGTTCTACACAGATCTACATTTCAGGTAGTTAACAAGTAAGCTCATCTAGTATTTGTTATACACATGATTGTTTAAATAGCCTGTCATGCTGCACAACCCATCAAGGATGACAACTCCTTTATAACATACTTGGAGTAGTACACACTCTTAACGATATGCTATAATGGAGACCATAAGCAACCAGATAATGGCCTTACGTGTGTTGTGTCAAAGCATTGACTAAAAGGTTGCCTACAATATTTTGTTAATACATTGATTATGAAACATTGCTAACCATCTAACGGGATTTGACTTGTAGGGAATTCCATGATCTACAAGGACAAGTGATCCCATTGATATACGGATGGAACGGAAGTAGAAAACCTCTAGAAGCATGTATCATGACTCGCAGACCTAGAATAATCTCATGCAGAGATTTGGTGATCAGAAGCAAAAAGCTTCTACGAATGTCGGTCTATATGCTACTTCAACAAGATTTACTCAACCGACTTCTGAGAGACAGAGGGAGTTATCCCTCAAAGACAAGGATTCTAGTCTATTACATATGATAGAAACCTGACAACACTGATTTCGTGACTCAAACAAGATAATTGAAGGATCCTTGATGAACCTGGTCGTCACCAGGATGGAAATTACTTTCCAATCTACATTCATGTGCTCAAGTTAGAACCTTCAGGAAAGAAGGGAACATTCGTGGGATATTGCAAGTCTTCAAAGGCTGACAAAATATACATCCCAGGATCGAGGCAAATTGAAGTCAGTCGAGATGTAACCTTTGAAGAAGAACTGGCTATCCGAAAAGGAAGAGGATCAGATATGGAGATCAATGACGATGAAGAGATGAGATCATCTCCCCTCCAAATATTAAGAGGGAGTCTGAAGAAATGAATAAATCGATTAGTTCCATTGATCTAGTTGAGCAAGATGATGCTCCCACAGATATGGCAGTAAGTCGGAAAAGACCCAGATGGGCATGACAGATTTTGTAGAATGCAAAGGAGCATGAAGTTCCGCATGGAGCAGATGGGAGGCCAGATTTGTTGCCAGAGGGTTCTCTCAGAAAGGAGTCGATTATGATGAGACATTTGCTCCTATGGCTCGATATACTTCCATCATATCAGTTATTGCTATTTCAGCTATGGGATGGAAGGTGTATTAGATGGATGCCAGGACAACCTTTCTCAATGATATTGTTGACACATTACATCTTGGGATTAGGAGTATGATAACGGATGGAAATACCATCATATTGGTTATTGCTATTTCAGCTATGGGATGGAAGTTGTATCAGATGGATGCCAAGACAACCTTTCTCAATGATATTGTTGACACATTACTTCTTGGGATTAGGAGTATGATAAAGGTAGAAGAAGATTTTCCTAGGTCAAGGAAATGACACCATGGATATGCCGAAGAGATTCAGATGTTGGACTGCAAGTCCATAGCTACTCCGATCGATGCAAATTTGAAGAAGCTGAGGGATTCTGCTTCAGATTCAAATTTGATTGATCCCACCATGTATTACCAATTGATTGGGTCCTTGATGTATCTGACGATGGAAATACCATCATATCGGTTATTTCTATTTCAGCGATGGGATGGAAGTTGTATCAGATGGATGCCAAGAAAACCTTTCTCAATGATATTGTTGACACATTACTTCTTGGGATTAGGAGTATGATAAAGTCAGAAGAAGATTTTCCTAGGTCAAGGAAATGACACCATGGATATGCTGAAGAGATTCAGATGTTGGACTGCAAGTCCATAGCTACTCCGATCGATGCAAATTTGAAGAAGCAGAGGGATTCTGCTTCAGATTCAAATTTGATTGATTCCACCATGTATTACCAATTGATTGGGTCCTTGATGTATTTGACGCACACCAAACAAGACATTTGTTTTGCTGTGAATGCTCTCAGTCAATTCCTGTGTGAACCGAGGCAGATTCACTGGATTGCTGCAAAACATGTACTCAGATACTTACGTCGCACTGTGGGATATGATCTATGATATGACTCAGATTGTGACTTAAGATTGCAAGGGTTTATAGACTCAGATTGTGACTTAAGATTGCAAGGGTTTATAGACTCAGATTGGTCCGGATGCACTACAGAGAGGAAGAGCATTTCAGGATGTTGTTTTCAGTTTGAGTTCTGCAGTAATTTCCTAGTACAAAAGGAAGCAGAACTCAATATCTCTTAGTACTGCAGAGGTCGAGTATATGATTGCTAGTTCAGGGGCCAGGGAAGCAGTTTGGCTTCGTAACCTTCTTGCAGGATTGTTGGCCAGATTCCAGAGCCAACCGTGATTCACTGAGATAACCAGAGTTGTGTGTAGATGTCAGTGAATCTTGTATTTCATGACAAGTCGAAGCACATAGAAACTCAGTATCACTTCATACATGATATGGTGCAGGAAGGTACGGTCGAGCTCCAGTATATTTAGACAGACGACCAGATTGCAGATGTTCACACCAAGCCTCTTCCCAGGACGAAGCTTGAATACCTTCGCAGAAGACTTGGAGTAGAAGAGAACGTATCCCTCCTTGAGAGGGAGAGATGACTGAGAGACATTTACCATACTTTCACCCAGATATCTCTACTCGTCCAGGTTCTTAGCCAAGTATGGGAGAAATCCCATCGACAGATGAAACAAACAGGTAGTAGATGGTCGGGTTCACCCAGGTACCTCTGCTCGTCTAGGGTCTCAGCCAGGTATGGGAGGAATCCCATGGGCAGATGAGACGAACAGGTAGTAGATGGTCGGGTTCACACAGGTGCCTCTGCTCGTCCAGGTGCTCAACCAGGTATGGGAGTAATCCAATTGGTAGATGAGTCAGACAGCTAGTAGATGGTCGTGTGGTTGCACAGGTACCTCTACTCGTTCAGGTTCTCATCCAGGTATGTGAGTACCCCATCGACAGATGAGACAAACATGTAGTAGATGGTCGTGCACGTGTGCTCATCCAGGATCTCTAACCAGGTATGGAAGTATTCCATCGGTAGTAGAGACGGATAGGTAGCAGAAGATTCTCTCTCAGACATCCGAATAGAACAAATTTATTAAGACAACCTTCAGTACGTTTAGGGATGATGGAGACAGTATAGATGTACAGATGAAACTCAGATGATGATGATGCTAATGAAGACCGAAGAATACCTTCCTTTGTGAGAGGGAGTGTTGGATTTTGTGCAACTTCAGAAGCTATTCTTATTGTCCTTTTTCGGGAGTTGAACTTGTTGTAATTATTCATCTAAACCCTGGAAAGAGCAATGTAATCCTTGGGGAGAAAAGCCAGCAATAAAAGAATAAATAAAATAATAAAATATAAAATTATTTATTGCACCCCCAAGTGAAGTCGACCCCAGTTATTTTCTGGGTGGCAAAACAGTATAAATAGAAGGTGCCCCTCCTCATTTCAACACACAACAGCAGCGCGGCAGCACAAGAGAGGTGCACAGTTTCTGGCAGAGGTGCATCTACACAACAACTCAGAAGAAGATTGGTTTTCAGGGTTTCATATTTGGAAGGCATTTCCTTATTTTTCTTTTCTTTCTTCATTATACTTTGATCTTAGAATGATCATCTCTAGACGAAGGTTGTTGGGTTTTTCCCAATTGGGTTTCCTAGGCGAAAAATACTTGTGTTATTGTTCTGTGCTTTGTCTATCTTCTAGTGATCCTATTGATAAATGCAATTAAGATATACTGCTATAATTTATAAGAAAATCTAACTCTGATCTCGTAGTATATAGGACATTTGAAGATAACGTGTGACTCGGTTTCCACTTCCTGTAGATGACATAGCTGGCAGATCCTATCAGATCTATCAATCCGGTGGTTTGTGTCTACCCAGAGTCTATGGGATCCTACTCTGAGCTGTTCGAGAGGGATCCAAAGAGTATGCATCCAATGGAGAAATGTATATTGGGGTCGGACAATGAGCCCATCTCTGATCTCCAAGAAGTGTTCAGCATAAAAGGCCATCTTTGGGCACAATCCTCCCGGAGGATTGAGCCAAGTAACTTGGACGTACTACTTGTAAACATCCTCTCCGACGATCTTATTTAACTCCTGTCGGGTAGGTAGAAGGTGACTGGGGGCATCTAGAGAATACCGAAACGAGGGGAGATGATCTAACTGGATCCCCACTAATGTAAGAATGCTCGAGACTCCTGTGAGCCAACTTTTGGCTCTGCCTGAATGGGTAGTGCAGGAAATGGTCTCAGCAGAGCAATAGGCTTGATAAGGGTACCTGTCCCAACCTTTTGATGAGTCGGCTAACCCCTAGATCCGATGCAAGAAGGAAAACAATTTGAAGACCGTCTTAAGATAGAAGGACTGGGCCCCAAACTCAGCTAGGATGATGTGCTGCAGCACTGTCTACTTACATCTGATGATACGTCGAAGAAGAAGGATCTGGACTCTCTCAGTTGAGGCCCAATCCGACTCGAGTAGAGAGGGTCCATAAATTTCTGATCGATATAAGACAGTGGGGCGGATCAAGGTATCTAACAGGTTCATCTTGGATGAGATATCCTGGAAGTGGTGGTGAAAACACCGTCTCTCAAGAGGCTGGAGAGCTGGTCGTAGACTGAAGCAGGAACCAGAAAACTGCACTCCCAAGTAAGTAAAAGTACTGGTGATCTCGATTTCCTCCCCCCTTGAATAGGAAACAGAAGTCCGAGGTTTTCTTCACCCCATTGAAGATCATAACCTTTATTTTGCTCAAATTCACCGCCAGCTTTCGAAGGTCACAAAACAGGGATAAGGCATCAAGCTGTCTCTGCTGATCTTTTGGGGAGGAGGATAAGAGTACTACATCGTCAACGAAAAGTAGGATAGAGATCAGGACATGGTGGAGGAGGCACCCATCTGCTTCCAGAATATGCTCATGGAGAAAGGCCTCCAACTCATATATGTAGATTCCAAACAGGGTGGGAGATAGTGGGAAACCTTGTTTCACCCTAATGGTGCTACGGATGAACTCAGAGAATCCTCGAGCTATGCGAAGACGGACATAGACAGACTGATAAAGGCGCATAATAGCTATCAGCAGGGTCGTCGAGATGTCGATGTCTCTGAGCCGCTGCACTAAATCTTCTCTCGAAACAGAGTTGAAGGCTTTCCGAATGTCTACAAAGCAACAGTAGACTTTCGAGGAACGATGACGTGCCTCCTCAATCATAGCCCAAAGAGTAAAAATTTGGTCGATAGTCTGATGTGCTGGTTTGAACCTTGCCTGACCTCGGGCTCTAAGATTTCTCTACTCAAGATCGCTAGAAAGCTTCATATGGAGAACGATGGCATATAACTTTGAGAATGTGTGGCCTACCATGATCGTTCTGTAGTTGTTGGGATTAGAAGTGGATCTTAACTTGTGAATCAGATAAATGATATGATGAGACCAAACTGGAGGAAACCTTTCACGCACCACGTGATTGAATAGATCAGCCAAGTAGCTAACCAGAACACGGAGACCATGCTTAAAGAACTCTGCTTGGTAGCCTTCCTCATCTGTTGATTTGTTGTTGCTCATCGCCCGAATGGCCTCCGTGACATCTTTGTTAGTGAAGAGGTGGCTGAGGAAGGAGGGGAAGCAACATGAATGTTGGCTTGACTGGGAATGGCATAGAGATTGGAGGTGTGGGAAAACATGGAAGCAGGGTCAAGGTTGGATGAGAGAGGGGAGCGTTGAGAGAGGATGGTACGCCAAAAATGCTTGGGGGAATGGGCAAGGAGAGTTGAGAGTTCCCGTCTTCTCTAAGAGACAAATTGTTGTTTCTTGCTATGAAGGAGATGATGGTAAGACCTTTGAATGTCGGGATAAGTAGAATAGGAGTGGAGGAAGGCATAACAGAGTTCTCAATGGAGGGTTTTGTATTCTTCATCGCACCACTGGTTCATGGGACAAGAGCCAAGTTTAGGGGTGGTAGAGGTGGTACGAGTGGAGTGAAAACAACTTCACTATCTCTCCAAAACCTTAGTAAAGGAAAACAAGAAAACCCTAGCTCAACCAAGGCGCTTCAATATGCAAAACTCACTCCAACGTATCCTCCAAAGAAAGTCGTCCTTTTCACCTCTTCTCCATCAATACCCTAGGGTTTAGCTCCAAACCCTAATCTTCTTACCTTCCTAGGGTATAAACCCTAACTTTAGAAATTTCCAAGAAATTGTAGTGCTCCAATACAAGATAGATTGAGTACATAAGAAGATAAGAGAGACAGGAGTGATCATCACCAACATCTTCACAAGAATAAACCCTAGAATCTCACAAGGATCAAGCTCCAACAAAGACATCTCCTTTAGACTTCATAACTCCTCCTAGGGTTCGGGAGGAAAACCTAGTGACTTCCTCCAAGAGCCAAGTACAAAGAAAAGATTACAATGATAATGATGATGATGATGATGAAAGGACTCTCTCCTCCCTCTAGATATATGAGAGGTAAGTGAGGCCAACGATACAATGTGGGCCCAACCCCTTACAAGCAACCTACATGAACACCTTTAGGCCAAGACAAGTAAGATGCTACAATCCAAAGTACATGTCTCATGCTCCAAGGTGATGTTGTAAACAATAAGGGCTCCAAGATGATGTAGTTACACAAGGTAAGTCCACATTCCTCCATCACAAGTCTCCACAGACTCCATTTAATCCTCCTGATGTACTTGTAGCTTTGACCACCAAATTTCATAGATGTTGTTAGGGTTTGTTAGAGTTAGTTGGAGAATTTTTAATTTGTTTACTCCTCCCTAGGATAGATCTAGGGTTTTGGTAGATCTATTATTATTTTATAGTAGGGAAAATTAGAGCTCATCTCCTATCTAAGAGGGTCTCTTCCTCATTCAATTCTCATGTTTGGATTGGGAAAGTAATCCCACTAAGACTTAATGAAATATCTCTTGGTGCTTATGAATGGTTGATGCTAGCACTATGTTAAGGAAATCTTGCTAATGCTATGGTGTACTTTTTGGATCAACAATGGTGTCTTGCTTAGGATGATTTCCAGGTGAACTCTTTCCTTTGCATGGTTTAATTTATTTGGTTTATGGTTGAATATATGCTGTATTTTTTACTGTTTGATTGTATGCCCTAGGATTCCATACTTGATGAATATTATGCCCAAGTTAGTGTTTATGATACACCTCTAGTTATTCCCTTGTAGATCCTAGGATAAATCTATCCTTTCTTCGATATGGTAGGAATTGGCTCTCAAACCTTAGCTACCCTTGGATGTTATTAAGCTCTTCATTTTTGTCCTTGGTGTTAGAGATAGTGCAGTTGCAAGACTTATTTTAAGAGAGGATGGTACCCTAGTTAGTTAACTAGGGCCCCTGGTTAGTGAACCAAGCAGATCCTGCAGGTTGAGGCATAGACTTCTTGGGCTGGGACTAGGCAGATTCTTGGTCTGGGACCAAGCAGTTCTTGCAGGTACATACCTGGTTAGTTAACCTAGTGGATCTTGGTTAGTTGACCAAGATGATGATGTGTGATGTCCTCTTCTCCTAATCGGTTATTGCTAGGTTGTTTCTCAAGGGATTGGCCACCGCTTGATGATGTCACTAGCACTTAACCCTTAGGAGTAGTATGGAGGGCCAGAGGATCACATCATCCAGTTTGGGTCTTCCTTATACAATGATGATACAAATATATGGAACACACGTGACAATATACCTTGAGAGAGAAAAGATTAAATTCCTTGGTCTTGTTGGTCTTGTGGGTAAAAGGGGTTGTTTCCCCACCTTGATGGTACACCTCGGTCTTGTGGGTAAGGGGGTTTCCTTACCACCTTGTTGTGACCCCTTTAGTTGACTTATAGTCCTTCATCTTCCTATTGGTCCCAATGCCCTTATTGTGTGTGGTAACTTGACCACCCTTGTTATGATGACTTAACCTTATTATTTTTATTGTTTTTTATTTTGTGTTACCATATGACGTTTGATACCCTACTCTATGTCAACTCAACTTTATTTTATGTTTTGTTTTTAGTAACCATCCTAAAACCAAGGGATGTCTGAGTGACCCTTCTAGAAGGTTTGTCAACATTATAAATTAAGTTCATAACTTCATTCTTGGAAATATCTTGACTCGTTGTTGCTGGTTTGTACTTGACACCCGGGGTTACTACTATTTTTGAGTGGACGTTTGGGTTTTGTTGCTTCTATCTCCTTGTGGACCGGTCGTGACTGATTTGGAACTCTTTGTGTTGGCCATGACTGTGATTGCCTTCTCCTAGCAGGCCATGAGTTGTTTGTGACCTTCTTTGGGCTGGTCGCGACTATGGTTGACTTCTCCCAATAGGTCGTGATTGTTTTTGGAGCCCTTTTGGGCTGGCTGTGACTGTGGTTTCCTTCTCCCAGCAGGCTGTGACTTTTTTGGATGCCTTTGGGCTAGTCTGTGACTATGTTGTCTCTTTCCTAGCCTTGACGTGGACTGTGGTGACCTCTCCTAGCTATGTCGTGATTATTTTGACCTTCCCTTGCTGGCCGTGACTTGTGTGCAACCCTTCCTAGGCTGAGTTGTGACTGTGCTAAGCCCTAAATGACAGGTCAGTGATGGTGTTAATTATGCTAGAGGGAGCTATGATTTTTTGAGGTTGTTTAACTGTGTTTTGGGATGAATATCACTGCTTCTATCCTACTGGGATCTTTCCACTTGGTGACAAGGATTTTCTACTATATGTATCTAACCTTAACCTACAACACTCTAACCTATTCTCTCTCAAGGTATGTCATTTGTTCCTTTGGTGACTTGTCCTTACAGTGACAAGGTCTGATTTTAAAAGTGTCCGAGTATACGGGAGATCTAAACCATCTAAACCAACATTGTCATTGTTTATTAGTTGTTGTTCATTAGTTTGTTTTGTATGGTACTATTGTTATTGTTCATGTTATGTATATTGCAATTGATAAATTCTATCTTGAGGACCAACTTTAACATAATGACCATTGGAGTGTTAAAGTTGAAAGAGATGAAAATTATGTTTTAATTTTTTACAGCAACACTGTTCTGGATCTGGCTTTGTTTTAGTTTTTTTTTATGCACTAAATAATAAAATTTGAAATTTCCTATATCAAACCCTAACCTAACCCAAATTTTAACACTTGGCCCCATTTTCCCATTTGATAAGACACTGGTCTCCAATCACTTCCTCACCATTATCTTTTACTTTCATAAAAAAACCTTGTTTTGCTAGGGTTACTCTTCATTTTCACATTGTGCTTCATTGCTACACTCAAGCAGTCCTATTTAGGGACTCCTCCCTTGGGCTAGAGAAGAGCTAGTCTAAAGACCAAAAGAGGTGATAGTGGCCTCCCTCTTGTTTATCCATAATCCATCATTGAAGTTAGGGCTTTAATCTCAAGATGTTGGTTTGTGTGCATTTTGGCACCGTTGTCGGGGATAAACCCCATTTCATGGATTTGTTGTCTTGCTAGATGTTGGAATATAATCCGTCGGGATTATATTTTGTAAATAAATAAATGAAACTGAATAGTTATGTAGGAAGCCGAAAAGGCTGGGCGGAAGGTGAAACACAACCGTCATATGAATTGTATAAATATATGCATTAGCAAGGCAATAATATAGAATCAGGAGTTATTACCTATCAGTGGTATCAGAGCGGGTTCCTGCCATAACTCCTGCTGTTAAATTTCAGTCCTGGTAGTCTGGCTGCCAGACCTCCATTCTGCCCTTTGTCAATTCGTTTCTCCTGCCAGTCTGCTCCTGCTCTTTCAGGCTGCCTGCTCCGTCAGTCTGCCAGTCGCATGCATTGTATGCATTATTCTCTTAGAGACCTGCCTAACCCTAATTTGTAACCACGCTCTCTCTTCTTATCGTTCCATTCATCATTCTGTTGTGTGTGCTGCTTGTTATGTGGTGAGAACCGTGGAGTGCTGTGTTCATTAACGAGCTGTAAGTTTGCATATATGCTGCGAGCTGTGAGTTTATATCTGCGTTGAGTATATGCTTGCTACTGGAGTTATTCCACCTGGTGAACGCCCTCTGCGTGAAGACTACGTGAAGACTGCACCACTCTACGTGATCTCTGCTGCATGACTTGGATGTTGCGGTCTCCTCCTGCGGTCTTTTATTTCTGATGCGTGTTCTTTAAAGTTGTGACCACTTTCCCGTTGTCATATAGGACATCGAAGTTCGCTGAGCATGAATGAGAATGATTCTATCCTACGATGTAAGCAGTTTGTTAAGAGCCCATAGGAGAGCGTGGATGCTAAACTTGCTCCCGTCTACAATGACAATTACCAGAGTGCTTCAAGAAGTTCCTGAGATTGAAATGAGAGCTGCGTGAAGATTCACGCCTTCAGAATATAGCGTGGAGTGTTTTGAATGTTGTTCTCGCTGCTGCTTCTCACGTCTTCACTGAGATTTCGTGGAATAAACACTCTCATTGCTGGAGTTGTTAGCTAAAATAATGTATGGAATTGTTAGCAGAAATAATGTAGGCTGCGTTGAAGAGTTGCGGCCTATTGCTTCTGCGTGAATGCGTTGAAGGTTTCTCTTCAACTTCATGACAGTGTATATTCAAAACCTTTCTCAATTGTGTGAAGCTCGTGTAAGCTCGGGAGTACTGCTGCTGTTGATTGAAGCTGCGTGAAGGTAAAAAGTTGCAGACTGCATAAAACCTAATTTAGTTTACCCTAATTTTTTGCATGGAGGTTCAATGGAAATTCTGCAAATTTTTCTTTGAGTATGAGTTATGAATAGTGCAACTCTGTTGGAAGAGTTGTATATATGCTGCGTGGAGAGTGAGTCTATTGTATGAGCTGAGTATATATTGAATCTATATATGCTGCGTGAGTTTGAATCTATATTGGAGCTGAATATATGCGTTGAGTATATATGCTTTTGAGACTGCAATCTCCTCCATATACTGCTGCGAGCTACCTTGGCTTTGAGAGAAATGAGACCAGCGTAAAGATGTGTTTTGACAGCAAGATGTTAACTCCACGTTGAAGATTTTGTGTTTTGACAGCCATCGATATTTATTGGGGAGAGTGTTCACGCCACTCCTTCTCCATGTGCGTGGGAACTTTACAACTTTGGATGCTGCGATTTGAGACTGTGTAATGGATGCTGAGATTTGAGACATTCTTATGTGGTTGATATTCTTTCAGAAGGCTGTAAGAAGTATTTTAAATATTGCTGCTGTATTTACTTGCGACCGATGGGAATGTAAAAAAAACCCTAATTTATGCCCTATCTTGTGCGTGGAATCTTTCTGGAAATGGTCTGCATATATTACTATTTGAATTAAAAGTAGAGGCTCATGAATACTATGCATAGTGTGTTTTGAAGATGGATTTTGAGATTGAAGTTGTGACCACACTGGTTAAGAATATTGTTGACAGTTGAAGATTGACTTGCTGAGACTCGACCCTTCTGTCACTTGTAAGAAGTATTTTGAAGATTGTTGCGACTGCCCATCATGTTGATTGCATAAAGAATTGAATTGATGAGTTTCAATTTTCTTTCATTCTGCTGCAAGAAGTATGCAAAGAATTGTATTTGTGTATGAGATTGCCACCAGCAAATTTGCTTATTGACAGCATATCAAGATTGTAAATCACCTTGGCAGAGACTGTAGACCTGCAAGGTTATTGTTTTTCTATTATCTCATTCTCTTTCTCATATTAAGTTCATTATTGTAAATTACACTAACAATTGCAAAAGATGCATTCTATAGCATCTGGAGAATCACTTTGCTTTGCTCAAAAAGCAAAGAACCAATCCAAAGATCATCCCAAGGGAGAAAGCAGCAAGAGAGGCAGAGGAAGAAGAAACTTTAGAGGCAGAGGGGGCAGAAACAACTTCAGCAAAAGATCAGATTTGCAGTGCAAGCGTTGTGGAAAGACTGGACACACATCAGATCAGTGTTGGGCTTCGTGGGACTCCATTAAAGACAAACATAACCAGAAGAAAGATGACAATAAAAACCAAGATGCTAGTAAATCTTCTGATTCTGCTCATTGTATTGTTGCACATTGTAATCTTGGAATTAATGAAATGACTTCACTTTCATCTTACAAAGATTGTTGGCTGCTTGATACTGGTGCAACATCACACATGACTTTTAGAAAAGATTGTTTTGAAGAACTTAATGAAACAATAGATGGCATAGTTTACTTTGCAGATAAGTCAAGTCTTAAACCAAAGGGAATGGGCACCATTCGACTGAAGATGCCTGGATTCCCTAATTTCTTGTTGAAGAATGTTCTTTATCTTCTAGAGTTGCAGAGAAGCG
>LPNX010455838.1:0-25678 GCA_001517045.1 Pseudotsuga menziesii | reverse complement strand
GGCATACTTTCAAGGTTCATGCATAAACCTTGTGAAGGACACTGGTTAGCTGCAAAAAGAGTTCTAAGATACTTGAAGGGGACTCAAGACATTGGACTCAAATACTCTAAAGTGGATGACTTCAAACTTATTGGGTACTCAGACTCAGATTTTGATGGCAATAAGGAGACAGGAGTATCAACTTCTGGATACACTATGAGTCTTGAATCAGCAGCTGTCTCATGGAGATCACGCAAACAGTCAGTTCCGACAGATTCAACAACAGAAGCAGAATATGTGGCTGCAGCTGAAGCAACGAAAGAAATAGTATGGCTCAGGAAGATACTTGAAGATTTGCAAGAAAAACAAGAGAACTCCACTCCATTATTGGTCAACAATACTTCTACAATCAAGCTGGCTAAGAATCCTAGATTCCATGATCGAACCAAACACATCAACACAAAGTATCATTTGATTCGACATCATGTAGAGGCCAAAACAGTCCATCTTCGACATTGTTCCACAAATGATCAAGTTGCAGACATCTTCACCAAAGCGCTTGGACGAGAAAAGTTTGAAAGATTCAGAAACATGCTCGGACTTACGAACACCCCTTCGGATTAAGAGGGGGATTGTTGGAATATAATCCGTCGGGATTATATTTTGTAAATAAATAAAGAAAACTGAATAGTTATGTAGGAAACCGAAAAGGCTGGGCGGAAGGTGAAACACAACCATCATATGAATTGTATAAATATATGCATTAGCAAGGCAATAATATAGAATCGGGAGTTATTACCTATCACTAGATATGGCATCTATGAGTGCAGATTTTTGAAGATCTTTTGGTCATATGGTGACTCCATGAAGGGACAAAGCCCTCGCTCCTTGCAGATTTCTTGAGACTTGTTGTTTGTAAGGTGAAGTAAACAACATTGTGAAGGCAATTGAAGATTCACCTTGGTGACTCCACACTTTCGTAAAGGTATGAAGATTATGCATGGATTTAAGATTTTATTTTTAGGGTTGAGGAGTTGAAGAAATATGGCATTGTGGGAGTTCCATGATGTTTATCCTTCTCTTTATGTTAAGGGAATTTCGGGGTATCCAAATAAGATCCCTTCAAAATGGGGAGATCATGTTTTAAAGTTTCATGGGAATATTCATCAAGCTCCTCATTATCTTTCTTCATTAATGGATGTTGTGTCAAATCTCAAGGTTGTGCATGAAGATGTTTTAATAACGATATTTTCATTTTCCTTGCAGGGGGATGCCAAATTTTGGGTTAAGAAGCTGTGTAAGAAGGTTTCCTCTTTTGCATATTTATTTTTTGGTTCAAGCATTTCATGAGCAATTGGATGCTAGTTATGTTAAAGAACAAAGTGCTGTAGATCTGAGATATTTTTGCCAAATCAGAAGGTACCCAATACCCTATGCTTGAGTATGAATAAGATCTTTTCATTGCTCTTTTGGATTAAATCAAAAGATATTAGGAGAGATTGGCCTCCTTGACTAAATCCGTCCAAGAAAAGCTTGGGATAGGAGAATTCAATGAAGAAGCACACAAAGGGATCCTTGTTGAAGCACTCAAGTACCTTGGCTTCAAGAAGAACTTTTGCCTATTGAAGACTCCTTTGAAGCTCAAGCCCAAGAAGAAGAGCCTATGCATGTTGAACAAGCACCTTATGGCTCCATCCTCCTTGATGAAGAATTTCTTGAAGGCATCAAAGATTATCAAGAAGAAGAGCAAGTGCAAGAGGAAGCCCTTGAAGATATTGGTGTTGAAAACCTAGTTGGTGAAGAGACTTGTTCCACTCATCATGAAGATGAGGGTTTGGTGAGTTCTTATTCTCAAAATTTTGGAATTTTGAAACACTTTGTGATGATTTTGAGAAAATAAATGATGAGAGCAAACCCTTATATGATCATATGGTTGAGGATATTTTTGACATATAGATGATACTTTTCTAGAAGTAAAGCATGCTTGTAATGAAGATTCTGGGAGATATTTTGGGGATCCTATTTATGATACTTATAGTGTTGAAAGTGATGAAGATTTCCAGCCATATGAAAGTGCTAGTATTGCAGATTTGGAGCAGCATGAGGGGGTTTTTATGCAAATTTGTGATAGAAAAATGGTGTCCTGTTTGCAGGTTTTAAGTATCATTGTTTCCCTCTTCAAGGGCAAGTTTTGGGCAGCCAAGCTTGTCCTCTTCTAGGGAAAATATGGGGCAGCATTCATACTCATGTTCACTAGAGATTGATGCTGATATTGATGATGATTTGCGGCAGCAAGAAGGTACTCTTTATGCAGGTTTTGAGAGTCCTTTCCAGCCATCATCTTTTGCTCAGGGTTTCTTTTTCAAGCAGAAAAATCCATCTTCTTCTTTATCTTCATCTTTGGTTGGATCTATTACGTTGGTGGAGCCTAAACTCTCTCTCCTTTAGGGTTTTCAAGATGATATTGTAGGTTTTGATCGACAGTACTATGGTGGAGATATTTATGCAAGCCCCATTTAATTTTGGATAAAAAGTGCTTGTGGAAAGACTTACCATTCTTGGCAAGGGTTTGAGGACCAATCAGGTGTTAAGCCACAGATCAATAGTTGTTAAGATTGAGGTGAGGATGAAACGTCAGGTCACTCTAGGTATAGAACATATTGTGACCATCAGATTACATAAGTACAAATGCATACTAAAAACACACAGTTTACCTAAAGACACATTGTACCAAGTTGATCTTAACTAACTCCTAATTGTCTAAATATCCTAACGGCAAGTACACTGACTGTTTCCTTCACCAAGTATTTTGGGAGGTTGTGTTACAAAATAGTAGTCGGCCATCCAACTTTCCTTGTATCCAAGACAATAAAAAATTGCAAGTGATATTAATTAAAAAAATGAGGATGGAATATTTTGTTTTCTTCGTTGGGTATGATGCTGAAATATTTGTTTGATAGCACGCCTATAGTATGTTAAAATGACATTTTATATACACCGATATATGGGAAGGATACAGTATTCTAACTAAGAACATAATGCAATACAAATATAAAACACAAATGCACATTACGCAAAATTTTCAAAATCTAACATGAGCAAGCCAATCAATGCTGGGGGAACAGGGGCACAAAAATTGAGTTTAAGATATTGAGATGGTCATATATCCTTTGCAAGATTTAAATATCCGATAGATAAATAATCGCATACATTCTTTCTGTCAATGCTTTGACTTGGATTGCCATTATGGCATATTTGTGCGGTGGAAAACACAAATAAAATAATTAAATTTTGTTAGAAATGCCAGAGAAATTTCTATCATTGAATGTAGCATTATATGTCAAGGATAGTCACGTTTTCCTGTGGGACTTCTACACTTGAATCCTTGAATGTTGAGCTCTTCAATCTCAACATGTTAAGGAGATAAATGGGTTGATATCTTAGATTCAAATCTTCAAATCCTATAGGAAAGCTTTCTTCGTGCTAGGCACTAATGCCGGATTAAAATAATATTCTCTGAACATTTTAGTTGATATGATTGAATAGTCCTTTTTTATTAAGGCATATCATCTGCACATCTCTTAATGCTGTGTAGAAAATCCCTTTTAGTTCCAGGTGCCTACCAGTGGATACTCCTATGCTTGAATGAGCAAGGGTTTACATATTAACTTCTGCATGCTTCATTGCTTTCTTAGGTAATTTCAACTGTTGAAACTTGAAAATTAACAGTGCTGGAGGTTTGAGGTTTCTGATTTCTTTTTTAAATTTGAGTTGCAAAGTTGGACATTTACGTTGGATGACTGGATTATAATTTGAAGCTTTTGAGGAGCACACCAATAAAACAATGATGATCTAAAATTGTTGATTTACAGTCGGGAGGAGCCATATGTTTCTTGGCAGTCCCTTCAGGTTATTTCCTTCATAGTGCAAGCTCCATTTCCAAAACGTGGAAGCAAATTTTAATGCTGCGATAGAACTCTTGTAGACTGACTGCTGGATGTTTCCTAATTCTGCTTTTGAGGGGAATAATGGTTTTCCACTATTGCAATGACATGAATTTTTCATCATATCACTTCTGACCAACTTTTAATTTGCAGCACAACACTCGTCAGCTCTTCACATGAGCTGTATCCAACTGAATCAAATTCTGTAATGCTATAAGGTTTATGCTGAATTTGCTTGGCATGAAACAATAGGGTTTCTGACCAGCAAGATGTTGTAATGAAGCCATGATCATTTAAATTATATAACAAAGCTTTGGTCATTTTGAAGCATTTTCCATTGAACAATACTCCATCAATTGGATGTCTCCAGACACTCTTTACTGAATTCAAAACATCAAGTATAATTCTAAATTAGTTGAGCATGAGTTAGATTTTGAGGAGGATAACTGGTTAGAGATATCCAATCTATGAGAGGCACTATTTTATGGAGTGCTCATGGGCAGATATACTTTCATTTGTCCTAGCTGTGTTGCTTTTCAACTATATACAGGTTTCTAATGCTTTTTAATTGATTCTATGTTTGCATTTGTTTTGCAGAAGAATAGTATTGAAGAGAAAACTTTACTTGGTAGGCTGGGAAAAACAACTGATATGGCTTCAGCTGTTGCCTTTCTAGCATCCAGCGATGCTTCATACATAACAGGAGAAACACTAGTGGTAGCTGGAGGAATGCCATCAAGGCTCTAGATTGGCTTTCAGGGTCATTGGATCAATAGTACATTCATTTCCCTTTTTATTCCATTCAACCTATTTTTCTCTGTTTTCCCTCTGATTAATTTTCAGCAAATTTAATCTTGAAATTATTGGGAGAGGTCAATCTTCAAGAAGCCATTAGATGAATTTAACACAACATATGGCATTTCTAAAATTTGTTTCCAGCATTTCTAACAAATGTTGTTTAGCATTGTTAGTCATTGAATAGACTTGATGCATGACGCAGACCACAATAATTCAAATTATTGATCCAACTTTGGTATCTAATAGTGAGACTCAATAAGAAGTGACAATCATGGTTCTTGAATTCTCACTGCTGCTATTTGGTAACTGATTTTTCTGTTGTGCTGGGGGCTCTAATACCATGGGCAAAGGGCAAGGGAAACTAGTAGTAAAGTTACCAAGATGAGGATAAAACAGTTTGATTATATGTACATTACATGTATATCTTCATTGAAAAATTTAAAATTTAATTATATAATATGACCTCCATTGCTGAGGGTTGCATTTACATCCATGGCGTTTTTACATTCCATTTATAAACCAAACCAAGGCATATACAGGCTTCCCTTCTCATATACAGACCAAATCAAACTAAAACAGGGCATACACATACCGCCCTTTTCATATACAGAGCAAATAAAACCAAAACAGGGCACATACAAACTCTTCCATTTACTTCATAATTTGATCTATAACATAAAAAATTAAAACTAAAACAAATTGAACAGTTTAAACCCAAACAGGACAGTGAACTATGCTACTAACCAGAATCATAAAAGAAACTGTTGACACCTGGAAATACCTTCTCTGAAAGGACCAAAGGGGGTCCGGATAACTTTAGGGAAGTGCCAATGCCACCTCACAGAATCCCTCACATTTTGGGTTAGTACTTTGCTAACCTCAAGGGGGTATCCCTTGATGATTTGAGGCTTCTATTATAAACTCCCGGGGCAATATGCTTCTACAATCTAAAAATTTGCCACTTATTTTTGAAACCAGCCAGTGCCAGCTTCAGATTTATGATTGTAGAAGCAAAAAAATGTCAAAGTCTTCATAAATTTGTGATAATATTCCATGTTTGTCTAATAAAAGTTGCAGAACAATGATCTAAATTGGAAGAAAAGGCAAGGAAATCACCCTAATTAAATGTTTTACTGTTGAAATAAAGCATTCATTTAACAAAGCTGCAATTAAGTTCATAAAATAAATGATGTTCAATGTGTTTGTTTGCCTTAAAATGCTTATACAATCGACAGTTCTGAAAATAACATGGGCCTTTTTCTTGGAAAATGGAGTGAATGAAAGAACTTACTATGCAAATGATGCTATTTGAATCTCGCAAGTCTGTGTACTTAAGAAGTAAATATTCAAACATGCAAGCACAACGCTAGATATATAGAAATCTTACTCACAAGTACTACATTTGTCGCCAAAAGATTTTGATTTGATCTCCGTTATTACAATGGTATAAAGAACAGAGATCCAAGCAAGTTGCAAACAAGTAATTGTAGCAAGCATTTAAATCATTTAAAATAATGGAAGCAAACAAGTAATTGTAGCAAGCATTTAAATCATTTAAAATAATGGAAGCAAGCCAGTTGCAATCAAGCATTTAAATCTATAGTCAAAATAATGGAAGCAAGAAAATGGAAAAGGAGAATCAAGACTAAAGTTGAGCTTTGCTATAGAAAGTATCTCGAAAAATGAAGCGCCCTTCTTAGATCTTCATGCATACTCCATAAGGTTGCCTCATCTAGGTGAAAAATCCCCAAAGCATGCAATGTAACATGCCCTCCTCTTATACTGTAAAAGAACTGTAAAATCAATTAAAAATAATTGGGATCTGCCTAGAATATCACAAGTAAGAGTGTCCTCTTGCTAACAAAAACTTGCATGTATTGTCATGTCCCCATCCCAATGAGACTACTAGTTGACAATGTTTCACCCACCTACCAGTTCCCTAGGTTGAGGAGGAGGCATTAAATCTTGCAATAAGGGAGCTTTGGGACTCAAGAGAACATTAGTTTGTCATTTACACATTAAATTGGGTCATACAAATAATAAATATGGAGAAAATAAAGTGGCATTGCTTCATAAGGACATTTGGAGGTTCATGGAAACCTTGGGTGGCTATATTCTTCCTTACATATGTCATGACTTAACCCCAAATTCGAAATTATGAGTAACAGAGCGCTCTTGGAAGGTGAAGAGGTGTCAAGTAACATATCATGAGCCCAAGGATTCGAATGGGTGAAGATGAGTAACTCCACATAAAAGAAGAAGATGCTAGGAATAAACTAGGTGCCACTTGGAGAGAGATTCCCTGCGTTTTATGACATTAATGATGGAATATTCTATGAGAAGTCAGACTTGATTGCATACCTATGACAATCTGACATGTCAGAGCTAAAAATAGCCTCCAAGAAGGCGCACTTGGGGCTTGATGGCAGGAATTTGAGTTTGGAGGAAGATGAAGGGTTGAGGAGAAGGGCAAGTGTCATAGAGGTTACTAAACATCAATGATGAGTTGGAGAAGCCTATGGGAGTGAATTCGACCTTGGAGGACCTTAGGATGGTTATAAAAATATGTCATGAAGAATGAGATTGACTTTGGATCATTTGAGAATTTTCCTTTGGCATTTTGGAAAGCACTAGCTTGTCCATTGCACAGTGAGTGCTCACTAACCCTGCTAGTGAGCCAATTTCGAGAGTGAGATTCTCATCCAAGTTGGTTGTGGGAGAGGCCACCTTGACCTCTCATTTGGGGCTTCATGGAGTGTTTTTTATGCATTTAGGAGGCTACTATTGTTCGTGACCCACCTCGCATCCCATTCTCTCAATCCCCACTTCAATATTTCCATATTTAGCACACTTGTGTGAATGGTGGTTGCGCCCCATTGAGTCCAGTTGATGCTCAAGCATGGGTGAATGATTTATGGCTCTGCAATATGTCTCCCATACTCTCTGTAAGTTGAAATCAACAGAAATACATATGCAAATGCTCACATTTCCAAGCTTTGTTGTGACTAGTTTCCATGTGTTGATTTCTCATTTCAATGGAGTTGTATATTCGATCTGTGTTATGACTTGGATATGATGTTATATGTTGTTAGTAAGCTGTTACATTGTTGTTAATTGTCTATATTCATTATGCTCTGTTTTGAACCATGATATACCCAATTTGTGAGTCAAAGTTGAGCTTTTACATGTCATTTCCCTTAAGCAAATATCACTGAATTTATGCATTCGAATATGAAGCTTTACACCTCTCTTCCAAAACTCTCAACCATACGAAAAACAATAAATGAAGTTTAATAATAGTCCCCATACTATGTTTGACAAGTTGGGAGGGTCGCATAGGAGTTGGAGAGCCATTTTTGCTCACACCCTAGGGGGAACTGCACCATAAATTACTAATAATTTTACCCTTTTTGTCAATGTACCCAAATCGAGTTGCAGTTGTTTATATCCTATTATAAAGTTATCAGAGAGTCTATTGAGTTATCTTAAGACTCCCCATATCAGTGTCTATCAAATTCTAGACCCCCTAGAGTCAAGACTAGTCAAGACAAATTTTCCCCAAATTCTGCTTTTATTGGGAATTTTCGAATTGGGTCATTAAAGTGGTATCATAGCATGATCTTAGCATTTGTTGGAGTCCTCTATTCGTGTTTCTTGATGATGAACTCCCTCCATTAGAAACTAAGACTCGAGACATTAAAAGTGGAAGAGAAGAAAATGAAGAAATCAATTCTAGGTATGAGATTAGAAAAGAAAAAAGATTTGGAAACATGGCTGAAAATGAAGATAATGAGGACCTAAAGGCATTCATGAAATCAACTCTTGAAGGGATGACCAAAATTTTTATGCAAGGGTTCAAATTGTTGGCTAGCCAACTTGGGGGCAAGTCAACACCCAAGAGTAGTAGTAGTTCACCTCATGTTGAGAAGAAGACCAATGGGGAAGCCATTTTTTTCGAAGACTGGACCTCATAATTGACCCCATGAGTTCAAGAATCGGAATGGACCTGCAACACCTAAGTTTTTAGAGTCCAAAGAAGGTCCTTACACTACTTACAATGTGAGGGAAGCAACAAATGATTAGCAACAACTAAGTGATGAATGTAGGAAAGTCCTGCCTTTTGATCAATTCATTAGAGCCTCTCTTCAGTTTAAGCAAGGATGAAATGGGAATGGGGCACCTCCTCTTAATCATGAATTAAAGTACACCATGGGCAAAGTAACTATTCATGCCTTTGATGGTTCATCACAAATGTCTTCTAGTGCTTGGTTGCATAAATTAAGTGTGTATTTTTAGTTCAATTCTATGGTTGAAGAAGATGCCTTGAAGATGGCCATTTTGCATCTTGAAGGGGAAGCTAGTGATTGGTGGTTCCATGGTATTAGAAGAACCTTGGGACATTATCAAATTGTATCTTATGAGAGCTTCTCCAATGAATTAATGGAGAGATTTGAGAGGAAAGACCTCGAACTTCCTTTCAAAGAACTAGCACAATTGAAGTAAGTAGGAACTCCTGAAACATATATGTTAGAATTTGAAAATATTTCAGTAATGGTTTCTGATGCATCTATGGCTAGGTTGGTTTTATTATTTACTGAAGGATTGACAAAACCTTTGAGAGGGCTCGTGAAGGCCCATAAGCCAACCACATTGAAGGATGCCATGAATTTGACAAGAGATTTCCAGAATGTGTTGCCAAGAACCAAATACCTCCCTAAGCCAAATTTCCCTTCCAAGTTCAAGGAAGGTAAGAAACCATGGAAAAATGACTCCTCTACCAAAGAAACTAAAGGAAGACCAAACAAATAAGAACTTAGAAGAAAGAAGCAATGTTTCACATGCCAACAACCTTGGGTTCAATGACATAAATGTGCCAAAGGGAAGATGCACTACATTGAAGTTTTCTCTGAAGATGATGAAGAGGGGGAGGAGGTGGAAGCACAACTTGCAGCCCAAGAAGAGGGGTATGAAACATCAGAAGAAGAACAAGCCACTCTCGAGATAAGAAAAATTGCAGCACTCTCAAGTGTACCTAGATTCCACACCTTGGGGCTCAAGGGTAACATACAAGACCAAAAGGTCACGGTTCTAGTGGATGGAGGAGCCACTCATAACTTCATAGATGCAGCCTTGGTGGAGAGGAGAAAGTTACAAGATGGAACCTTTGATGGTTTCACAGTCATCATTTCAGGTAACAGTTCTATGGATTGCACTAAATGAATTCCAAAGCTTCAAGTTACTATAGGAAATCATTCTATCATTGACAATTTTTATATAGTGAATGTGGCTAATACACATGTGGTTTTGGGAGTACAATGGTTGTATTCTTTAAGGGAGCATACAATGAACTATTAAGTCCCTGAAATAATGTTCAAAAATTCGGAAGGAAAACCCATCTTGTTGAGGGGAATGCACACTTACCCAAATCAAGTGATGTCCTTTCACAACATGAGGTCCATCTTGAGGCATGGAGACATAGAATGGGTTGTTGAATGTTTAATCACATATCCTAAATTTGACTTATGAGACAAAACAATTATTGAGTAAGTATGAGAGGGTTTTTAGAGACCTTCCCCTAGGAGGACCACCAGACAGAGGGGTGGCGCATATAATTGAGTTAGAGATAGGAACACAACCTATCAAAATACATCCCTATAGACACCCTTAAAGGGTTCGAGATGAGATTGAGGGGGCCATTAAACAACTCTTGGAGTTGGGTCTCATAAGGCCTAGTTCTAGCCCATATGCTTCTTCAGTTGTCATGGTAAAGAAAAAAGGTGGAACTTTGAGGATGTGCATTGAATTTAGAGCATTGAATAAGAAGACAATGAAGAATAGATATCCCATCCCAAGGATTGATGAGCTCCATGGAGCCAAGTTCTTCTCAAAGATTGAACTTAGATCTGGTTATCCTCAAATTCAAATGAGAGAAGAAGACATACCAACGACTTTTTTCAAATGCCATTATGGTCACTTTGAGTTTGTTGCCATGCCCTTTGGCTTGGAAAATGCACCTACCACATTCCAATCATGCATGAACAATATCTTCGACAAGCAATTTCGTAAGTTTGTAATAGTTTTCTTTTATGACATTCTTATTTACAGTCAAACTTGGAAGGAACATTTGTAACATCTATAAGAGGTATTAGAAATTATGCATGATCAAACTTTGTATGCTAAGATGTCAAAAAGTGAGTTTGGTTTGACAAAGCTCTTGTATATTGGACACATCATTGGTCAAGATGGTGTGAAGTTGGATATGGAGAAAATAAGAGTCATTATAGAATGGCCTCGCCCCAAAAATCTCACTGAATTGAGAGGATTCATTGGAATTTGCACTTACTATGGAAAGTTTGTGAAGGGGTTCTCCCAACTCACTTCACCTCTGACTGATTTGACAAAGAAATATGCTTTCCAATGGCATGAATGGGCTGAAAAATTCCAAAGAATGAAAGAGGTAATAAGCAACTGTCATATTCTAGCCTTGCTTGATTTTTCTAAACCATTTGTCTTGGAATGCGATGCATCAGGAGATGGCATTGGAGCAGTCCTAAAACAAGGACAACACCCAATAGCTTTTGAGAGTAGGAAGCTACAACCACATTAGAAGCTTTACTCCATTTATGATAAAGAAATGTTATCCATCATGCATGCTTTGATCAAGTTTAGACAATACTTGGCGGGAAACAAATTTGTGGTAAAAAATGACCATAACATCTTAAGGTACTTCCTCACTCAAAAGGCTCTAAATGAAGGGCGTCAAAAGTGGGTGAGTAAGATTCAAGCATTTGACTTTGATATTGAATATGTGAAGGGAAAAAATAATTTGGTAGTTGATGCCTTATCTAGAAGAATTTCTATTTCTTTGATGGATGTAGCAGAAAATTGGAAAGCCACATTAGTAGTAGAGTATGCCAAGGATAAGTTTTATTGTGAAATTTTTGAATGGACTACCATGATGATAGGTATAAGGTGTTGAAAGGAATAATCTACTACAAAGATATAATCTATTTGGTCCCTAGTTCGAGTTTAAAGAAGGAAATTTTAAAGAAAGCTCATGATTCTCCTTAGCAGGTCACCCCAGTTTCTTCAAAACATATCGAATGTCGAGGGAAAGATTCTCATGGAAAGGGTTGAAGGCTGATGTTCTGAAGTGTATTAATGAATGCCCCACGTGTTAAGAAAATAAAGTGGAGCACACTCATCCAGCTGGCCTCTTACACCCCTTGCCTATTCCAAAATAAAAATGGGAAAGCATTTCCATGGATTTCATCATTGGCTTGCCCAAGGTATTTGGTAAGGATTGTATATTTGTGGTGGTGGATAGGCTCACTAAATTTGCTCATTTATTTGTTATTACTACCACTTTCACTGTTGCACAAGTGGTTGAACTATTTTTTAAAGAAGTTTTCAGATTGCATGGGCTTCCTAAGAGCATTATTAGTGACATAGATAACATATTTTTTAGTGCATTTTGGCAAGAACTCTTCAAAATAGCGGGGAAAATTTTGACACCTAGCACAAGCTATCTTCCATAAACTGATGGCCAAACAGATAGGGAGAATCAATGGTTGTTAGGCTACTTTAAGAACTATGTTAGTGGGTAGCAAAAGGCATAGATAAAATGGTTGCATTTGAGTGATATTTGTTACAATACTACTTGTCATATGTCCATTGGCATGTCTCCTTTCAAAGCACTTTATGGTTATGATGCATCCATTTTTATTGACCACATTTTTTGTGATAGTAGAGATCCAAATGCTAAGGATTGGATTGAAGAAAGTCAAGAAATTTTGAAGGATTTGAAAGATAACTTGCAGGTTGCCCAAAATCAGCAAAAACAATATGCAGACCAACATAGAGGGGAGATGCATTTCCAAGTAAATTACTTGGTGTATTTGAGGTTGCATCCCTACAAACAAACCACCATAAAGGGTAAAGGTTCAGAAATACTCAAACCAAGGTTTTATGGTCCCTACAAGGTGATTCGAAAGGTTGGAGAAGTAGCCTATGAATTGGAGTTTCCCATGTGAAGTAAAATTCATAATGTATTTCATGGTTCCTCTCTAAATAAGGTTATAGGTCAGTATATTTCAGTTTCAAATACTTTACCTCCTTTGGATGATGAAGGGCAACTTGTTCTCATTCTAGACAAAATATTGAAAACAAGGGAGAGAAGGTTAAGAAGCAGAACAATAAAAGAATACTTGGTACAATGGAAGGATTTGCCTAATGAGGAAGCCACTAGGGAAGAGAAACAAATTTTGCAGCATCCAAACTTGGCATTGCTTGAGGACAAGCAATATTTGGTGGGGAGGACTGTCTTGTCCCCATCCCAATGAGACTATTAGTTGACAATGTTTCACTCACCTACTAGTTCCCTAGGTTGGGGATGAGGCATTAAATCTTGCAATAAGGGAGCTATGGGACCCAAGAGAACAATAGTTTTCCATTTACACATTAAATTGGGTCATACAAATAATAAATATGGAGGAAATAAATTGGGATTGCTTCATAAGGACATTTGGAGTTTCATGGAGACCTTGGGTGGATAGATTCTTCCTTACACATGTCATGACTTAACCCAAAATTCGAAATTATGAGTAATGGAACGTTCTTGGAAGGTGAATAGGTGTCAAGTAACATATCATGATCACAAGGATTCAAATGGGTGAATAGGAGTTACTCCTCATAGAAGAGGAAGAGGCTAGGAAGAAACTAGGTGCCACTTGGAGAGAGATTCCTTGCGTTTTATGACAACAATGATGGAATATTCTATGACAAGTCAGACCTGATTGTAGAACTATGACAATCTGACATGTCAGGGATAAAAATAGCCTCCAAGAGGGTGCACTTGGGGCTTGGTGGCAACAATTCGAATTTGGAGGAAGATGAAGGGTTGAGGAGAAGGACAAGTGTCATAGAGGTTACTAAATATCAATGATGAGTTGGAGGAAGCCTATGGGAGCGAATTCTATCTTGGAGGAACTTAGGATGGTTATAAAAATATGTCATGATAAATGAGAATGGATTTGGATCATTTGATAATTTTCCTTTGGCATTTTGGAAAGCACTAACTTGTCCATTGCATAGTGAGTGCTTACTTACCCTACTAGTGAGCCAATTTCGAGAGAGTGAGATTCTCACTCAAGTTGGTTATGGGAGGGGATACCCTGATCTCTCATTTGTAGCTTCATGGATTTTTTTTACTACATATAGGAGGCTACTACTATTCGTGACCCATCTCTCCTCCCATTCTCTCAATCCCCACTTCAATATTTCCATATTTCTCTATAATGGCACACTTGTGTGAAAGGTGGTTGCACCCCATTGAGTCATGTTGATGCCCAAGAATGGGTGAAAGATTTATGGCTCTATAATATGTCTCCCATACTCTCTGTAAGTCAAAATCGACATAAATACATATACAAATGCCAACATTTCCAAGCTTTGTTGTGACTAGTTTCCATGTGTTGATTTCACATTTCAATGGAGTTGTATATCTGATATATGTTGCGACTTGGATTTGATGTTATATGTCGTTAGGGAGATATTAAATTGTTGTTAATGGTATATATTCATTATTCTATGTTTTGAACCATGATATACACAATTTGTGAGTCAAAGTTAAGCTTTTACATGTCATTTCCCTTAAGCAAATATCATTGAATTTATGCATTCGAATATGAAGCTTTACACCTCTGTTGCAGAACTATTAATCATACCAAATTACATTAAATGAAGTCTAATAAATTCCCCATACTTTGTTTGACAAGTTGGGAGGGTCGCATAGGAGTTGGAGAGCCATTTCTGCTCACACCCTAGGGGGAATTGCACCATAAATTACTAGTAATTTTACCCTTTTTGTCAATGTTCCCAAATTGAGTTGCAGATGTCTATAACCTATCATAAATTTATCAAAGAGTCCCTTGAGTGATCCTAATACTCCCCATATCAGTCCCTACCAAATTCGAGACCCCTTTGTGCCATTCGAATCCCCTAGAGTCAAGACTAGTCAAGACAATTTTTCCCCAAATTCTGCTTTTGTTGGGAATTTTTGAAATGGGTCATTACATGTATATGCCCAACCGGGTTCCTAAGTGAGGTGCACTTCTTTTAACTTACAATAGTTAAGATAAATCACAAATAGAAGGAAGAAACCTTGTCAGTCCATGCACCATATATGGAAAAATATAGAAAATGAGAAAAACACAAGCGATGTTACCATTTTCAAAAGCCCTAGAATCTACCTAGTATAGACCTCAAGTAAATCATAATAAATTGCATGCGTAGTGGAAGAGTTAAAAACATGATGGTCTTGAGGAGTGTGTGTTGATGAAGTTGGCATTGATGCCAACAAGGGACTTGTAGTGGCCTCTGATTTGTCATTGATGCCACTAAGGCCCTTGCAGTGGTCATGCTAAGGTATCGAAAAGCTTATGGACATTGGCACAAGCTCTAGGTTCCTCTTGTGAGGTCTCTTGCACAGGTTGGAACCTTCCCTCCTCACACAATTTTCAAGATGATGGACATACTGGAACTCTTGCTTATATATGTTGGACCCTATGGTGAAGCTTTATTGTGGTTGAATTGACAGGTGTGGATGATACTGGTGCCTCTACATGATACCCTCACATGTGGTATCTTGGGTATTGGAGCCACTTGACATGTCCTTGGATCCTTGTCCTTAATCACATAAGCTTTGTGAAGCTCTCCAAGAAGTTGGCCCAGTTATTACAACATGGCATTGATAAAAGCTTGAAGCCCTTGCTTGATATTTAAAAAAAATATATACAAGAAGGAAGGTCGGCCCAATCAAAAGAAAGTTAAAAGTACTTAAATATGCTATCAAGTTAATTTCTGATGTCATGCACAAATTGAAGAAAACAAAGGTGAAGGACCATGTCTTTGAAAACAATACCCTCACAGGGATATAGTCTTCGTCAAGTTCATTCCGTTGATATGTGGAATACCCGCTAAAACCTCACAGTTGAAGAGCTATTGAATTTTAAAGTTGACTTGGCATTTTTACCCCATCGCATGGGTATACTAGCTAAAGAAAGGGTTATTTAATTAATTTTTAAATGATAATTTTTAATCTTATTCCAATTTGTAAGGTCGGCCTCATTAGGACTTGAAAATTAATTCAAAGTTAATTTATTTATTAAATTATGGAGGTTGGTCCTATTATTGGTGAAAGTGTATTAATACAAGGGAAAAATCACATCCTTTTGGAAGTATTATTGGTGTGGTAAATATGCCCTAATCTCTGTGGCAATTTTGACCCAGTGGAAAGATTGGAAATTTTCTTGGTCAAAATATTTTTTTGGGACAATTTTGTCATGAAAAAATTGCTAGGCTATCGAGAATAATTTTGGTGGAGCCGAGTTACTTTCTCTTGGGGATGAAATCACAATTTTGAATGACTTTTGTTTTTGCTCTAGCTGAGGCATTGTAATTTTTGCAGGACAATGGAACATTTTGGGATAAATGTCAGGCTTGTGTGGAGTGAATTAAGCCCTAATGGCATGGCGAAATTCAACCTACTTAGGCACTGTTTTTAATGACAATAATTATCTTTTTGAATATGAATACAAGTTGTTTGTTGAAGTGTTGGTCAAAGCCCTAGAAGATTGAACAATTGGACCTACTGAGAGATGAACAATACCCTTTTTGGACAACAGGAGCATGACTTGGTGAATATATCCCTGTAGTAATATTTTTTAGGAAACTATTTGGATAGAGGTACTTTGTTAGTGAACAGTAACCAATTACATTGATACAGTGAACAATGGATTGTATCCTTCTGAAATTGTACAATAAAAAGTGGACAATGTTTGTGTTCAGAAATATGAATAGTACCATTGAAAATAAACAATGGTCTTGTTGGACAGTGATAAATATGGACAGTGACATCTTTGGTTGACAATATGATTGACAAGGACAATGATATTTCAGAGTGGACAGTGGTTTGTGTAATACATGTATCTGGATATTCTCAATGATTACTCAAGTGAATAATCAACCAATGGGAAATAACTCCATATTGAAATTATAAAATAAATATTGAATATGAATGATGATGATTTACAATTATATTGGTAGGCTTTATAGAAGTCTTATCATGCCTTTTCAAAGAAAATAGTACATTTCTTTACATTTTTCTAATTAATTAATTAATCATTTCCATTTATTAATTATTAATTATTAATATTAATATATATTAATATTAATAATTAATATTGATATTTAATGTTTATATATTTATATATCTTATTATGTTAAATATATTTTTATATAACATTATCTTCCGCCTCATGATGCTTTGTTTTCAAAGCATACTTTATAAAACTCATTTATAATTTAAATATGACAAATAAAACCATGGGTTATTTCATAAAACCATGTGTGGTTTTATGAATTATATTCCTTAACTTTTTTCTCCAATAATTCTTTGTTTTTTCTTTTTTAACTTCTTCATTTTTTCCTTTTGGTCCGTGGTTCATATTTGGAGTGGAATTGATCCTTCTTCAATTAAATTCGAATGGCCAAGGCTAATTTTTGGTCAAAAACCAATTTTTACTAGAGAAACTCTGAATATGATGGCTAAAAGCCATTGTGAAAACTTGACAATTTTGGCCACAAATCAGAGATCAACAGAAGATCGATGATATCTGTATCTGGATATTCTCAATGATTACTCAAGTAAATGATCAACCAATGGAAAATAACTCCATATTGAAAATATAAATTAAATATTGAAGATGAATGATGATGATTTACAATTACACTGGCAAGGATTTATATAAGCCTTATCGTGCCTTTTCAAACGAAAGGGTGCATCTCTTTACTTTTTTTTTCTAATTAATTAATTAATCATTTTTATTTATTATTTATTAACTGTTAATATTAATATATATTAATATTGATATTTGATGTTTATATATATTTTATATAACAACTTGGGTGTGATTTACATTGGCATGATATTTTGAGCAAGGGTTTGAACATGATTTACATTTGCATGAGCAGTGGTTAGATCAGATAGAACACACGAGCATATTGAGCAAGGTATGTGAGTATTTGGTTGGGATAGTGATACAGTGACAGGTTGATATCATCATGCAAGTTGGATCCTGGACTTGAGGATTGGATTCCTCGCCTCTTCTCAGTTGGTGCTAAGAAAAGCAAGTTGGGTCTTGCCTTGGGAGTTGAAGCTCTCTTTGTTAGTTGGAGTTGATTGATTGTGAAGATTGTTGTCTTCCATGTATTCAATATCAAAATAATACAAATCAAGTTTACGTACAAATTTGGTGGTCCTCTTGTGATGTGTTTATTGCGACAATGACTTGTTTATGATTTATTATAGTTGATAATTGATGATGATATCTAAGATGTATAATTGAATGATGAAATATAAATAGCATGTTTACAAGTAGTTGATGATATAGATTGAAAAAGTGTTAAATTAGTTGCACAATGATTCACTCCCCACCTCTCAGTGTGCCCATTATGTTCAACAGTGTGCACCACTTCTTTGAAAAAACACAATTGGACTCTAGGAAACCATCCTAAACAATGCACCCCACTTGGAGAAGATAATACAAAATGAAAAAGATGTTAAGAATTGAAAAGATAATCTCCAAAGATAGCTTACAAGTGGAGTCCAATTAGGGAAACCTATTATATAAATAAAAAGATTTAAACAATGAAATCCACTTGGAGAAGATGATACAATGTGAAAACATGCTAATAATTGAAAAGAAAATCTCCAAACATGACATATAATCGGAGTCCAATTAGGGAACCTATTACGTAAATAAAAAAAAATTTCTTTGAGAGAAAATTCACCAAAGATAACTTCTTCGAAGAATCTATTTGGAAATGAAAATCAACCTAGGAAAAACTTGCTTAGAGTGTAGGTCAAAAATACCTTCTCAAGTGGGGTGCATTAGCTATAGATGACACATGTCAACAAGCGACCTCATCCTCTCAATTGTGGGACAATCTTTTCCATGAGCTATTGGACATGACAAGTGTCCACAATGATGACACTGTCCATTTAGCTCCAAACATAACTTAAGATACAAAAAAAGTACATCCCAAAAAAGTAGTATGATGCACATATCCATTGCTAAAAATGTATTGCTTAACACAACATAAAAGTGCTTGAAATCTTATGAAAATTGAAACCCATCTTCACTGCTAGGAAACTTGGGGTACTTGCAAATTTTATAAAGCACAGAAACCCCAATTTTCCAAAGGCAACTTCTTAGAAGAAGCTTTCTAGAAATGCAAATCAAACTGGAAAAAGCTTGCTTAGAGTACAATTCAAGTCAAATATATTTGCTCAAGTAGGGTGCATTAGCCAAGAATAGATGGCATATGTCAACAAATGACCTCATCCTCCACAATCCACTCAAGTGGTGGTGCACTTCTCCTTGAGGTTTAAACAAGACACATGTCCATAAGTAGGCATACTCCATATATGCCAAAACATAATATAAGATCATGAACAAGTACATGCCAAAAAGGACTAGGGCGCACATCTCCATCGCTAAATATGTATTGCATCACAAAATATCAAAGTGCTTGGAATCTTCTAAAATTTGAAACACATCTTTGCTACTATAATGATGAGTTATGGTACTTGTGATTAAAAAAAACAGAAACCTCGGTTTTCCATGTGTTCCTATCCCTACCAACACTAGCACACATGTTGTTTGAAATGTTTTTCTTGCTTTTCAAATGACTAGGAAAAGTAGTTGATTGGAATTCGAAGCATGGTTGATCACTAGTCATTAAGATGAAAGTAGAAAAGCAAAGGCCTTTTTTCGCACTACCCCTTAAAAAACCTTTGATATCCTTACTTCAACATCGTCATGATGAATGTTGATATCCAAACAATGGTTAAATTGAAAATTAGGTTGAGGAATAAAATTAGATTATTAGATCAATACCAAAATAGTAAATTTCTTTGCTCCTTGGAGACATTATAATGGTTGCAATTATTTCTAGTATCAAAAAGATCCTCTTTTGGTTTATCCAAATGATGTCCTTCATGTTGCAATGCTATCTCAACTCCTCTTGAATCAACAATGTCATAAGAGGGGACAATAAATTCTCTTGTTGATTCAAGTCTTCATGGTTGGTTAGCTACACGTCCTTCGAGCTACTTTATGAATAGGATATAGAGAATTTGAAGTAGAATGGGCATATTTATTAAATTGATGAATTTTCTGAAATTCTTCTTTCCCGAAATCAAATATACAACTCAAGGAAAACGACATATCTTCATTGGGGTTTGGACCCTCATTAGCATTCTCAACTGTGTGTGATTCCTTGGTATGTTCAAAGAAGGAAGGAATGAAAGAAGCCACACTAGAATCATTAGAAATATCATCACATACCATATATATCATCATAATCCTTATATGACACATGCTAAGTCTTATAAAGGATGGAAATGTCACATGTTTGTATAACAATCTTTATAAAAACAATAATCTTGGTAAGTTCCTTCTTTTTCAACAATTAGAAAATTCTCCATTTCTTTTGTGATAATATGAGTTCTTAAATCTTCAAAAGGGCATTTTTCTATGTACTTTTACTAAGATGAAGCCGAATTTTGAATCAAAAGCTTGATAATAAATACCTAAAGCACAAGCCTTTCTTGGTTTAAATGATGAATAAATCATTCCATATCTTGAAGAATCTCTTTTTGAAAACAAACAATGGCGTTCTCATTTTTCTTGATGTTATTGAACTCAACGAGACAAAAAATATGACAGTGTCCTCAAGAGAAACACAAGTAGCTATGACTACATTAGGAAAATATTTGAACCATTTATGTGCACCACCTTGTAAGTGTTACAACAATAAAAAATTACATAAATAGGTTATAACTATTAGTAATAATATTAATTATTAAATATAGTTATGAAGAGAGATGCCTCTTCAATATTTGATTGTCAAGCCATATCCATTATATTTGATCAGCCATTCAATTATTATATATATTTACACATTATTATTATGAAGATGGAACATCTTCCTCCTTAACCCAGATACGGGCTGGCATATTACACCGGATACGGTGTAACATTGGTATCAGAGCAAAGTTAGAGTTCTTGATTCCAGTTTTTAACCACTATATTAGGGTTTCCCTAAAATATAAGACCTTGTCCAAAAAAGAAAAGAAAAAAAGAAAAAAGTAAAAAAAAGTAAAGAAAAGAAAAGAAAGATAAAAAGATAAAAAGAAAAGATAAAAGAAAAAAAACAAAAGAAAGGAAAAAGAAAATAAAAAGAAAAATAAACACATGGTTTTGCTTTCCAACTCCATGTAAAAATTCTCTCCCATATCTTTGCTCAGATTCAATTCTTATTCATCCTCATACTCCCACCTACCATCCCTTAGGTTCAAAAATCCTAACTTGTTTTTCAAAAAGATTAAATATATTAAAACAATATTAAATTATATTAGTTTTAATATTCAATTTTGAAAAAAATAAAAATTATTATTATTATTAAATATAATAATAACCTTCTTACCTCTAAGCCCAAAAGTAGCTTGTACAACATCCATGGCATCTTATAGTGACGAATTCATAAATATCCTTGAGAAAATCCTTGAGGATATAGATGGAATAAAGAAATCTATTGACGAAACGTTTAACGAAAAAGAAGATGGATGTGAAAATCACGTAGAACAAACCACCCAAGCTAATGTAAGAGATGAAGATACAGTAGACTATTATGTCATTTCTGATGAGAGTAATGGCATCAATCAAGATATTGTGCAACACAAAGATATAACATACCCTAGTAATGAAGAAAATGACAACGAAATAATTGACAAGGAGAAAGATGATCCTAACCAAGATTTTGATAAGGGACAAGTGGATGCTACTAACAATAATGATGATCAATGCATTAACAATAATATCACAATAAGGACATATGTCATCACAAGGACTTCCATAATGAACATCAAAAAAAGCAACTATAATATCTATCAGACACAAGATAAGACTGATGTTCTTAGGAGCATTATAAGCACAAAGAGCCCGTTCAAGGGAACTAACACAAAATATGTTGAGAATAACAACACGAAAATAGTTAAGCTCGCCATGTGTGTCAAGCATGTTCAATTGACGACAAACATAGTTAAAAGAAGCAATCACACAAGTGGTAAAAGCGTAAACAAAACTTCACCAAGTTCATACTTATTGCAAATACCAAGACAAAATAATAAAAATGAAGCAATGGTCGTAATCAAAATCGCATCTCTCAAGTCATCAGTGCGACACAGATCCATAATAGAAGATGACATGAGAAAACTCAACTTTGAGGACAAAGTTTTCCCAAGGGGAATGCAATGTTACAATAATAAAATAGTAAATAAATAGGTTGTAACTATTAGTAATAATAATTAATTAGTAAATATAGTTATGAAGAGAAATGTCTCTTCAATATTTGATGGTCAATCCATATTTAAGGCGGCCATATCCATTGGATTTTCTCATCCATTCAATTATTATATATATTTACACATTATTATTATGAAGATGGAACATCTTCCTCCTTAACCTGGATACGGGATGGCATATTACACCGGATACAGTGTAACAGTAAGATATGCACAAATAATTTGATCTTGACATCTTCATGCTCAATAAGGATGTCCTTGAGATAAATAGTAAATTTCCCAAGTGGAGATACTTTCGATACTTATCGAGAGTGCATGTGGTTGTGCTTATATAACAAAGAAAAAGTAGTGTATATGCCATGGAAAGATTATGAACCATGTTTGAAGGAACACCATTAACCAAAGGGGTAGTAATTGGAGAACTTGAATGAAAAATTGGAGAATTAGGAGGAACTAAAACTAAAGAAATAGAAACATGAATCTTCTCACTAGAACCTTTACTTCGGCCTTGTTTGAGTAGTCCCTATGGAGTATTCAAAGATGGAAACAGCTCTTTACTAGGATCTAAGCATGATGACTTTTATGACTATTTAGATTGAACAATCTATTCATCTAAGAAGTCTTTAGGGTTGATGATGTTTTGTCATATGAGCTTCCAAGGTGCCTTTTCTATGCCATAAAAGATCTCAACCACACCTTTGATTCGAAAGGGTCTTATTGTTGGACTTTAGTTGTTTCAATTGCTTTAGTATGAGGCATAACTCTCATATTGAGATTGCTCACACCAACTTTCTTAAGAAGTCATTTCATCATAAATGATGAACGATGGTGCATTGGGGTGGTGGAATAACTTTCCTTTATAGTTTTGGCCTAGACAATCTCATGTCGACATCGCAATTCCATCAAATTCTAGAGTGATAAATCTCCAAATCATGTGGAGAATGGATGGTGGACCTATATGTGTATTAGGATCTTGTTTACATCCTTGTCTCTCTCCAACCTATGGGAGTTATCCCAGTGTAGACTTCTTTTTTATTTGTGTAAGTTGCTCAATTCAATTATTTGTTTGCCACCTCAATGGTTAATCTCTTAACAAGTACAAATTGATAATGTTCTAGCGTTTGGATCCCTTTTTACATCAATCAATTTGGTTGGCTACTTCCCATGAGATCATGGACCTATTGTTAAGGATTCTAGTGATAAACTTTGAGTTTCCTTTGAAGATGATTTTTTCTTAAGCCAACATTAATGGATTCCCTTATAGTTAGGAAAACAACTTCAAATCTTGGCTGATTATTTGTTTCTTTTGTAAGAAATTGATAATAAACCTTTATGATACGCCCATGGTGTTTTTTGAAGATCCCTGTTGACCTTGTAAAGCTCAAGTTCCCCTTAGCTTCAACATCAAAGTTCGTTTTTATACATCTTTGCTAGGTGGGGTGTCTCTACCAGTAAGGATCTTATGTAGGATTTTGTTGTTGTCCTTAATCGAATATGTGTGTAAATGTGCATAGATTTCCGTAATATTTTTTTTACTTAAAAGTCACTCTTGAAAATCCAAATAAACTGAACAAAAAATTGATTGGTAAATATGAGAAAAACCATATATTCTACATATAATATTCACTTTTATTCTCATTTAGCATCATCTTGCTAGTTTTATTTTTTAGTGAATTTGAGAAATTTAGCTTCATTTAAGTTGTCTATTTGACTCAAAATGTTATTCAATTATATTATTGAATGAGATAACACCATTGCACCAAAACAATCAGCGATAGTTAAATAGAGTAATATTGTCACATTATTTGATGTACGTAATTCAATTTTTGTGTGTATATTTTGGTCTCTTTTGTTAAAATTATATTAACTCAAGGCATGTAGGCTGAAAATTTATGTTATCCAAATTGACAAACCTTATCTGGCATATGCATTCATGCTCCAATGTGGAATTTGTGATAGTGGGGTCTCGTTGACTACTATAAAAATTAATGACAACAATAGTGTCCCATTGGTGTTGTTTCTACATTTGTTTTCACATGACTTACAAAACACGCTAGTGGGAAAAATGTCATTCCAATTCAAGGAATCCAAGGTAGAAAAACTCAAGGGATCCCTTGATTTTGATTGTTGGGACATGCAATAAACAACAAAAATGAAGAGCATAGATTCCAAGAGAGCAGTGGTCGTGTCTAAAGTCACCTTTTCACTGAAGCACCATAAATCATAATTCAAATACGTGGTGATAGATTGGTTCATAAGAACCATCTATAAATAGGTACATATGGGTGCCCAATAAAGAACCATGGGACAACATAGTGGTAACTAACCATAATTGTCCATAGATCGTAGATCAGAGGACCTAAAATGTGTAATTTTTTTAAAATTAGTGCGTATTTAATTGTTTCAAATATGAGATTTATAGTACTGGAATATTTAATTGATATTTTAGCAAAAGAAAAAGTCGGAAAGTAGGTCAACACAAACACAATGATTTTTTTTCTTTTTCTTCTCTTTAAATTAGTTCATTATTAAATGTTATCAGAACTTACAAGAGCTCCCAATGCTTGGTAAATGGTTATGAGGAAGAAATACAAATGAATAACAAAACTAGAAATAACCATCTCACATAAATTCTACCTAGTCACTCCCTTTGTTGAATAGTACGTCCTGCATGGCTTGGAGAAACCCACACGTGTGACTATTTTATATTTATGTACAAAATATGGATTTCGTACGATCTCTTGCTGTATGATTTCTTTGTTGCACGATTTATTGATGTACAACCTCTGGCTATACGTCCTCTGCAGTCAATGACTGTTGAAGGGACCCTTGTACTAAACCATGGATTAATTCCCTAATACCAATAACTAACATTATAACAAATTAAATCTATGATTAATTTTAAAAACATGAATCAAATTGAAGAAATTTCTTATTCAAGTCTGTGAAATTAATTGAATAACATAAGCATCTAAACAATTATTCTCATAACAATTTGAATTTACCTGGTTGTTGATGTTCCTTGGTTACAGTTGTCCCTCTAATATCTAGGAGCATCCAACACTCTCCTTTGCAACAAGTTTGGGGGAACCACTCTCCTCCCAACTAATCCTCAACTGACAGCTGAGGCCCCCAATCCTTCAATAGATATTTCTATGCTAAACTATCTAAACCACTCCACCTCTCATCCCTCTATGTCCATACACCACTACTCCAACAATAGACCCAAGAATTTAACCAAAAATAAACTACATAGAAATTCAAATAACAAAAACAGACCTTACAACAATAATATAGTTTTCCCAATTAGACCAACCACTCACTCCCCCTTGAAAAAAAACAACGAAAACATAAATCCAAACCAAAAACCACATAAAACCCCAATTCTCCCATTCATGTAGAAAATTTCAATAATTAATTGAATTTGAGATGCATGAGAGCCACATTGCCTCCATGTAAATTATCTTTTTCTAATCATGCTTAGTAAACTTAATTAAGTTTTATTTGCTTAATTAATCTTTATTAGTTT